>PVMI01053661.1:0-12519 GCA_008528875.1 Aulacorthum solani
AAAAAATCGGGTAATTGGATGTCTCTCTGCTACTGTACACCTTTACAGTAGATTAAAAAAGTGGATCAGTGTATGGCTAATGTTAAATTTGAATTCAATTATATAAAATCATTGTATACAAAAAACGATTCTGAGCGAAGTCAGTCTGTCAGCCTATAATATAGCCTCTTATTCGGTACTAGTGTCTAGCCTTCGATAGGGAAGCTTGCAAACATGCATAAAATATTACTGTCTAGTGTTGTTATGGTTGGTAACATAAACGACCAAGAGAGGTTGACATAGTGTAGAACTTAAAATAATAACATAAAAATAAAATTGCTACATAATCGTGTTTTAATCAATTACATTATGTGTATGTAAATTTTATGTTTATAATATATTTTATGGATATGTATCCGTATAAAATTGTTCATAATTCGAAAAATGTTTTATTAGATTTCAATATTCAATACATATTACAAGAGACTTTAACAGTTTTCAGCTTTTAACTAACAACTACTTTCAAAATAAAAATTATTACAAAACAATCAATTTTAAAATTGATTAGGTAATTTAAATTATTCAAAAGTATTTTTTTCATTAATAATCATAATTGTTTTTATTATTCTGAAGTAAAAAATAAAATAAATACAAAATTATATTTTATATTATAAAACAAAACAAATCTATAATGGCAATCGTAACTAGATGATTGTAAAGTATTGTTATACTCTATTATGAGATACCTAACATGTACAAAGGTACGTCTAATAGTCGAATATTATTTGTCATTCACTATTAATATAAATACAATTTTATATGCTAATAAAAAACCGTGGTATTAAATATTAATTTATAAGCTAAACAAATAACGTATTTTATTCATTACCAATTATAATTAAAATTCATTTTAAAACTAGGGACATTAATCTACCTATATAGTAAGGCGAATTAAATATACCTTATCATTAAATAAGACACTGACATTCTGTAATAGTTGTATAAATTTGAATTCGATGATAAATTATACTATGAGAGTATCGATGCTGAGCGCCGACTACTGTCTGTCAGCATTCAGCATATTAACCAATAACATATAGGTATTCTTATATTAGGTAATATTACTCAAAAACCAACAATAAAATATCTTTCAAAGAAAGAAATAATAATAATGATACGTAATCAGACGACACGTCATTGCAAATCACGCCACTTTGCCAAACTCCCATAATAATTTGAAGAGCACTGACATGGTATTTATCTATCTACTGTATAATGTAGTGGTGCCCAACTTCTGGTTGAGACTCAAATTAGGGTTTTTAAAGTGGGTCTCGAAAAAATTACTTACATATTATATTATATAAATTTAATTTAATTTCCAAGAAAAAAAATTCCCGAAATTTTCAGATAGTAAAATGATCGAGGAAGAAAATAATTTTAAATATTTTGTAATATAAATACCGTGCGTCTTAATATGTATAATGTATATATTTACCAATTCGTTGTTAATAAATGAAAGTTGCGTTTGCAATATTAATGTTTTTTTTTTTTTTGGAGGGGGGGGTTGACAATAGTATTGAATGTTAGGGCCACGATTGTAAGAGGTTGGGAACCGCTTGTATAGTGTATTGCTTCCAAGGGCCGGTGCCGGTTTCAAGTGGTGTTCCTGTTCTCGCACGCAGGTGAATAATATTATATGATGAGACGTGTGAACCGATTACGTTATCTTGAAAACTGTACCATGCAAACAAAATCACTGTATGAATATCCAGCGTGCACGCGACAACATGTAAAGCGAACGCAGGAAATAACGAAATATTTTGAAAACCATGCCAAACGTGTGCAACTGAAATCAACAGCGAAATGACGTAAGAAAACTTACTAGTCATAAGCAGAAAAAAAAGAATAAAAATAAAACAATAAAAGGAAAACAACCACGGGGTAGAAATGAGCCGTGAAAAATATGAAACGGTCACGAGACACTCGGAAACGACACACTTGGCCAACGACGATATTGCAGTACAGACGCCTACTCGGTGACACTAAATCACGCGCTCGTCAGAGCGGAAAACATTCGGATGGGAATACGAGTGAAACATATCATATTATCGTAAACAAAAGTGTACATCTATATGCAATTACACGTGCGGAATGTCGTTGGCGTGACACTGTATCGTTATTGTAATGTTGTTCCCTCGGCCGTCCGAGTTATCACAACTGGTCAAACTTGGTTATCCCCGAACATCGTAATCGTTGTATTTGTGACCAAAGTCGAGGTCGCTTATTATGTTTTTTTTCGTTTAGAAGTTTCTTTCCGCTATTCAAGGAGTCCACCGTTATTCGGGACGACATCATCAGCGTGGAAATCGATCGTAAGCGATATTTATTATCTTAACTATCACCCCCACCCACTACTCGTTACGAGTCTCTTCGACCGGTCGTCATAGCTAGTCGTCCTTTCCTCGGGATTTCGAGTCTCGTGAAAACTAAAAACCATATACGATACGAATTGTTATTGGAATGTTGCCAAAAAACCGGGCAGCTTTTATTAAAATATTTGAATAACACTGTTAAAAGTACTTTATACACCCGTGTGTTGACGCAAGGGTAAATATATACCTTCACATACGTCGTTCATTGTTAGTTCCCTGAACTGATATACGAATTCTCGGTCTTTTCTGATTTTTTTTTCAGTTTATTTCTGCTAAAATGTTTAACATTTTAACAGAAATCTAATAGTATTCGCCGGTTGTTATGGCAATGCAACCTTTATCTGACAGAAATTAGGTACCTAGTATATAGTTTAATGCAAACAGTAACTTCTAATTCAATTTAAATCCGTTCACAGACAGGATGATTATCAGCAATTTATAAATATTTAAAATTATACCTACCAATATAATATCTAAATAGGTTACAACTAACAATACAAAGGTTTCCTATAAATGTTATCGAATAGATTGTTCACGTTTAAATCAATAACATTTCTGGGTGACTGGCAATTAAGGTATATTTAATAATTTTGATTACGTATTTGTGTCTTTGATGTTAAAAAATAAAGAGTTATCATTTCAAGGAATAATATTAAGCTGATATCATCATAGTAATAATACTGATTTTAAGCATAAACAGAGAATTTAACTTAATATAAAAAAATCAACTATTTGAAATTACCAATATAACAAATAAAATAAATGTAACTGGTATACAATATGTTAATATTAATCAATTATCATAATAAGTTTTTTGAAGTGGGTGAGTCCAATTATTTGTAATCAAATAGATCGTTACTGTGATTTGAACAAATACAACACTAAATTCAATTTATAAATATTTTGTTCAGTTATAATTATTACACTATATTATTTAACTATATCAAAAACGTTTTACTAAGTATGACACAATGTAATTGTTTAGCTATTGATTTTTTTTTTCGAAAACACTATAAGATGTCTTTTTAATGTCTGTTTATACCGAATACAGACGGAGATAGTTCTGTGTGTAAATACCATTATAACTTGGATATTTTTATGTCAGAAAATTATTATTGATATTGATATCAATTTATTAATTATAAAACAAATATCTAAATGATTTAATTTTTAGGAAGGTACGTGTGATCACACAATTTTAGAATAAATTTAATGAAAAATAAAAAAAAAAAAAATAAACCAAACAAAAAAATACTATAAACATAATGCAACTTATCATTGAAAATATTATAAACAAACAAAATTAATAAAACAACCATATTTACACAAAGCGTGTCAATTTTGTTGAAACTATACGCAACATTTTTCAATAAAACGTATTAATATAACGTTTGTACAATTGTGTATATATACTGCACGTGAGTACTGCATAGTAGTTTTTAAAAATAAAAAGATTATTATTTAATTAAACCATCAGTATTTTTTTAGACTGTTGGTCAGCGGTAAAATTGCACTCCCTATATAATATGCTTTTTTATATTTTTCTATAATATGTGTAGACATATTTGAATATCTGATGAGTCCCGTCCGTATACAATATGCCCTTTTCAATTAATTTTCCAGGACACGAGATCGACACCCATGTTTTTATTTATTATTTTTTTATTATTTGTTCATTTTATAGGTAAATATTCCTGTACAAACAAAACAAAATATGTCCATTTATAATTTCGTTTTACAAATAATATCTATGACTATACAATATTCGCTATCGTAAAAACTACAGAAGAAAAAATTTCAAATTGTCTACGCTAATAATATTATACACATCGAGTTATGTATTTTTTGATTCACCTAACCAACCTCATACGTATTTCACACTTAGGCGTATCATAAACAGACAACCTTACACGGGCAACCCTTGAACCATGGAGAGTTTAAAACAAACTAGAGAATGTATCCAATCTAGATGCACACCCATACGAGATTATTATTATTTAGCATACCTATAACGAATGTTATTTACGTCACGTGTATAATACCTACTGCGCGTTTTTAATGTATGATGGAGTAGCAGTCGACCATTAAAACGCCGATAACACTTCAATACACGAGTGTTATTTACTGTCTGTCAATCGTAACGAAACGAGTGAACTGCGTAAAGAAGGTCAGGTATATTGGTTCGGATGAAAAAAAATGAAAACCGTCAGATATTTATCAAACGTGGTCGAGAAAACAACCGAAAACATGTTTGTGACTCGCGTTTCGTCGAGATTGACGTGTAAGTGGAATCTCTCCCCACCTACCACACACACACATACACACGCACAATCATCTCTTCCGTGTTTATGCTATGCATATTATAGTCAAGTATGTTGTCGGTCGCGAATAAAATATATTATATTCTGAACGTTTTGTACCATCGATCAAAATATCGTGTGACTACTCATAAAACCAAAACCAACAATTCACTTACCTACCAATGCCGTTATTAAAATTATTCATTTTCCTTCCAAAATGCAATAAATTGTTTTTTTTTTACACTTTCTAATAAATACCAACTAGGTCCAGATCATTTTAAAAATTAAACTACAAGTATTAGAATTTCATACAACACTCTAACTGTACAGTACCTATGTGTATTATTAAAATTCTTAACTGAAAAGTACCATATGAGTTTATAGTTTTAATGGAATACACAATCGTTATGCCAAGTGCAGTATGACCATCCCTATTTCACAGACAATGATGTATTATTATCAAACCAAATACACAATATACCAATAAAAAAGGTAGTGTAGACTTTTCGTAAAATTCTAGAATAAATCCGTTTGAATCGCATCAAAGAAAAGAAAATAATCAAGTATTCACCATCAAAAAACATACAAACAATTTCCACAAAGCATTTTTTATTTTATGTGTGTGAAATTCTATCTTCTCCTTTTAAACTATTAAAATTATAGTTTTTAATAACATAATTAACTTTGTTTTTATGCAACAAAAGTTCAAAAAAGTTAAAAAGAAGTTGATTATGAAGTTACTTTATACGATTGAAAGAAAACAAATATTAAATACTTGATAAAACGAAATTACGAAAACATTTTGCAAATTTTATTTTATTTATCATAACCTAATATTTTCAGTGAATCCTTAGTGAGAAATATTATACAAGATACTTAGCTGCCTTATTATTGTAATACAATTAGTAATATGATACAATATCGATGTCAATAAGTTCCAAATGAATAAAAAAAAATCTAAATTATATAGCACTGATTTCTTTATATGTAGATTTTAGAGCAGTATACAATTGCACAATGAGAATACATGATAAGTTTTATTTTTCAAATTATTACGCTTTTAATTACTGTTCTAAAAGTTTTCTTTACTCCAAATCCGAGTCAATGAGCGGAAGACCTGATGAAAAAAGACGGTCGAATCAAAACCTTAAAACTTTGGGTTAACGCCACCACTTTATCGACGAGCAATTGAACTTGGGCAATTATCGGAAAACAAAATGGTATTCATAGAGATAAGAGAAGTTGAAATGAAAGCCGGGAAGTGGTTTTTTTTCTGTGTGACCTCTTAGGAAGTTTTCTCTCCTTATTGTTTCATCGAGTTTTTGACGTCTTATTGTTTCACCAGAGTTCATGGGCCGAGTTACTTTTAACTTATTTCGATACGGTACTTAAAATCGGTAAGTTTTTCTGATGATAAAACCAAAACACAAATTTCTACTACCGACCGCAGCGGAAAACTATTTTCTCCGTTCCACCTTTATCATTCATTGGATTACGGTTTTCAATCAATCCCATTATACTGCCACATTAGTTGACGATAATAAGATTAACATTATTAATTTAATGAAAAAAAAATTAATATTGGTATTATTATTGCATGATTTGTGATTTGTATAAATGAATATTATGTTAACGTTAAAGTATGAAATTGAGTTACTTCGTGAAATATATATAGATACTTAATACACTGACTAAATACTAAGTATAAACCAACAAAATATTTTATTAACTCACAGTGATTGTCCAAATATATTGTGTGCATTGCAAGTAGTTAAGTTAAATTAGATTTCTGTGGCGTGTGAGCTCGTTAATGTCGTTTTAGATATTGGTAACACATACGATGAACGAATTAAATATTTTTTCCTTTCCCTTATATAACTGTCCATATTATTATGTTTATCAAAACAATGGTGCTCAATCTATGGGCGCTCTTCTATTTTGTCACCCTTCGTCGGATCATGATGGTATTGGTTTTTGATTTTCTATCAGAATATCCCATAATGCACCATGGCTCATACGAAACGAACAACTTCATAACGACACTAAAATACCGTATCTGGGTACACGGATTCAAGATCAATTTAAATATTTCTATTTAAATTTCACCTACGACTAAATTTAATCGAAGGGATCCCTTCACTACAAAATCGGTAAAAGAACAGATAAGACCTCCGACTGAAACAACGTCTCCCACATGATACCTTATAATCTCCACAATCAACACCTGGATCATCAACATCATCTAAATCAGAACTCATGTAAACACTTCTCTTATGTAACCTTTAATTTATATTTGTTATAACCTAGAAAAAACAAAAAAAAAAATTGTTCAAACAATTAAAATTAATACATTTAAAAAAAAATAAGTTTTTTTGTATTGATCGTCGTAAGGATGATGATATCATCGTAAAATAGTTTTGTTTTTATGTGATTCTATTATTTTACTATACATTTCTTATGCGTTTTTAACTCATTGTAATATTATTTATGTATTTTTAAACATTTTAAAAGAAACAAAAATACATCACAATAGGTTAAGTTAACAGCTTCCCAGCTTTAATGTTAGGATACAAATTTCAGTGTATTTATTTATAATTTTTTTGTGAATATTCAATATTTTGATCACGAATTTCACGAAACAAAATTATTAAAATACAAGAAACATTTTAAGGAGAATCACCCCTTAATTATTTCAGAGCGAAACGAGTCCAATATATTTCAATTAATTTCAAGTGTTTAATCTTAATACCATATTGAAGTACCGTCATTATTTAATTTAATCTAAATTATTAAATTCAAAGACTTAAGTTCCTAACGACAAATTTCAAATTATTATTTAGTTGGTGATATTACATTCACAAAATTAACATTACGACTATTTGAAGGAATTATTAAATTTGTTATGTGAGTTTTATTTGTTATGAGTTTATGACCTACTTTGAATATTACATAACAGTAGCAACTTTCAAATAATATTGTAACTAATTTATTTTTAGAATCGCGACTTATTAGATCAAAACAATTAAGTTTATTTATTTCTCAGAAATAATATCTTTTAAAACTTTATCAATAGCTGAATAAAAATATTTAATATACTTATAGTATGACTGCATCATAATTTATAGGGACCTGGAATATATCAATATAGTGTATAGGTAATGTATTCAGAGTTAGCAACAAATATTAAAAATATAATGTTCCACCAGTAAATTTTTTTATAAAACAAAAGTATAAATTGAAAATTAAATAGTTTTATTAGAATGTATGTGTAAATAATACATATTACATTCATGTTAAGACGATTTACTTGTTTTAATCTATGAACTAAAACGCATAAATGTAACAAAAATGAACAGTATATTGAACCCCCTACTTAATATACATGGAATGACTTCAAAATGAATTCATAAATATAAAATATAGATATGATATTTGTTGTCTCTACATCTCCTGCTTAGAGTCTACACTCTAAAATATATAATATAACAATATTAATATTAATATACGGTGCTGGATCTAGAATAAAAATGCAGTGCCCTTAAGTAGAATGTGTAATTATAATAAGTGGAATTAATATTGGTCGAATTGTAATAATTATAATAAAATAGCCCAGATATATATATGTACTAGATAATAAGTTTTTGTAATTTTTTATGTTTTTTGTTGAAGTTTAATGGTATAATTACTACCTGCACATTTCAAAAATAAGTAATAACCTTTCTATAATATCAACTCAAGAGACAAGAGTTCAAAACAAAATATTTTAAATATAACAATCATGATTAAATTTAAATGGAATTTCCGGTATAAATTTCAAATGTGTTCTACTATAGCCACCTACTTAAAATTTAATACATAACGGGTTACTGTATGTCAACTACGACTTGACATCGGAGTTCAGAATGTTAAATATAATGAATAACGGTGTAAGAGCCACTATTTCTTTTTTGGGAAAAATGTTATAATTTATACATATTTTATCTTCATGGCTTTGTTTTATTTTTCATAAACTTAAAAGCACCCTCACCCTTATACTAACAGCGTCTAGGGCAAGCATACCAACTCGCCCTCCCCCACCAATAAATCCGGCACTGTTAATATACCTAGATTCTCGATTCTGATAAAATAAAAGTTTATTAAAAATATAGCATTCTATGTAAATTCGATAACTTATTTTCACTTATTAATTAATTAATGTATTTTGTGTTCATTAAATTTAAAAAAAATTATTTTAAACAAAATTCAATTTAAAAAAAACTCATGATTATGTTGTCGTTGAAAGAAAATTAACTTGATAAAAATAATTAACAGCAAAGGAAAAGTATAATCGAATTATCGATTCATTGTAAATGACAACCATCAAAATAATTGAAATAACATCGTAAATTCTATAATACTATGGTATAACTGTACTATTAATATTTTTTTCAGTCGGAAAATATTGAAATAAATCGTTCTTATTTATTTTTGTTTAAAGATTTACCTTTATGCATTTTTAAAATTTTGCATATCTTGTGATTAATAATTGGAAAGTTTAGCATTTTAATCTTTTTTTACTAAACACGAATTTGACATAACGTCTTTAATGAGTTATTTATCAAACAATAATAGAGTTTATGAATACGATCGCCATACCTTTTCAACTATTATGATAAATATGTTTGAAGTGATGTTAAGACATAAAATGATTTTCGCTTAGTAAAAAATACAAGGATACTTAACACTGTCACATTATACATCTTGAGTAAACGGATTTAGCAAAATCTTCGAGATAACATAATATTATAATTACAATTATAATATTAAATTAAAAGTAAGACTCGATGCAAACGCCAAGCAGTAAATGATATTATGTATACCTTTGTTATTCACTTTTCGCGGATGAATGCGATTAATTCACTCCAATTCTCGACGGAATTCGAACAACTTCCAAGAGTGCGTGGGAGTTAACATTCTTTTTTTCGTTTAAGCTCATTTTACCGTACATATATTTTCTCGTTAGATCTACTATTATTATAATGTTTGGATCCACAAAACGCCACACCCGTCGAACGACAATGGCTATATATATTATATTATTTTGTTAGTTCTGAGTCCATTTTCATTTCTTACAGTAACAAAATTTTAAATTTTTTACCAACCTTTTTTTATATAAACTAAAATCATTTTTTCAAGTTTTATTAGAGGTAAGATTATAATTAGGTACTTAGTGAGATTAAAAGTTTTGCAAGAGGTTTTTTCGTGAGGCATAAATTACCGGTCAAATCGATAAACACTGTGTGATATCCCTGTAATGTTAAGGTCTTCACACACTGCTGTGGTAGACGGTACGATCACTGTACGATAAAGTTGTTGCTCATGGATTTATATCAGGCAATTAATCACGATATTACCGTAACGGTAATGGTGTGACTTGTCTCATATAAAACCCTGAACACAATCTTATCGTTATTGTACCATGTCTACTACAGCAGTGTGTCTGTGTAGTGTGTGTGTGGACCTATACAAGATAAAATCAATTTTATTAAATTCACTAGCAAACATTATGGGGCCGAAAAATTAAAATAAGCTCAGTATGGACAAATAACAAACATATAACATACTTATGTCTTATTGGATACACATGCTGCAGTCGTGGCTATGGGGTTTTATTGTGTGAAATTGAGCCTACCTATATAATATTGTGTTGTCTTGCATCACCTTTTCGTGCTGTCGTCAGAGTTAAAATATTATTTTCCAGACATAAATCATTTCTCCGCAGAGACGTCCCATCGTAGAGAGATAAAGAGAAACACGAAGAGTCGAAATGGTGTGAGATTGAAGGCGGGGATAGCCATCCCCTTTTATTGACCTACCCGTGACCGTTGTCGACATCTACTAGGTTATTTATTTTGATAATGAAAATTGACCACGATCCCCGGGAATCACCTTCCCCCGTATCAGACATCCTGCACCACACATACAACACTCGCACACAACAATCTTTTGCACAGCCGTACCTTGTTTGTGGAATTATGCTCATCGTCCTGATGATAATATTAATACATATTTTATTATAATTTCCGGGTTTTTTTTATTTTTTTTATGTGTTTTGCCACAATATTATCACTACATATCGTTATTTTTTTTTTTTTTAACCGTAATTGGATCGATATACTTATATTATGCACATCATATTATAATATTATTATCGTTACTACCCATACATATAATATGATTTATGATAAACCATTAATGTTATAACTTAAAAATTAAACGCATCATTGTTAGCATAAGGCTGTTGTGGCACCATATTAGATAGACCACATTAAACTCACTTATAAAATATTTATTCAATAAGCTGTGGCATTACCTACTCAACTTCTTTGCTATATTATAAATAAGTAAAAATACTTAGTTTTATTAATCTTCATTTATTATTTATTTGTATACTATTATTTAAATACAAACATATTATTATTTCAGCGCATGCGCATGGTCATAATAATAGGTTTGAAAAAATATATTTATGTAAATATTCTTAAATTTAGAACTATTTTTGCACAATCAGGAACATATAATGTTTTTATAAATTTCTGTATTAAATTTTAAATTAATCTGCAAGACTTCAATAGTCCCCTTAGTTTTAAGAAACGTGTTGTCGATACCATTATAAATAAAATGTAAAAATATAAACATGGTTCATAATATAAATAATGATTAAGTTGGCATTGTTAAGATTTTGATTGTATAAATTTATTAATCTACATAGTTGTGAACTTTAATATCTTTAAATGTAAATTCAACTTGCATGCATGAATTAGAAAAGTAATTATTTTATTTTACTATAACTTTCATTTCCATCATCCATTGAATTGGAGGCGACCAACTTATTTTGTTATAATGATAAGTTTGTTTTAAGTATTACTGTTGTAGTTGGAAATTTTTATTCTTATAAAAATGTCTTTTAAAATTCTACTTTTATTTTTATATTGTGTATAAAAAAAATTTATTACATTTTAATCGGTCTTCTGTTTATATTATATTAATGTCGATTAGGTATTTTAAAACTATTTCATTATTAATTTATTAATCAACCTTAATACTTAAAAGCATATTAAAATAATATTATTGTGAATTAAGCACTATATTTAAATGAATATATTTTATAAGCTTAAAGTGTTGAAGTACTTACATATATGTTATGAAAGGTACTTGTTTAAAACAAATAGCAGTTTTAAAAAATATGTTAATAACATTTATAACATACATACAAGCAATATGCTAAAATCAATTGATTACTTTTATTTTTCTTATTTTAAATACCTTTCTCTGCTGATAAATAAAACATTACGTATATTAGTATTATTTTCTAATAAATTTCAATAATTTATACACTTAAATAGGTACTAAATAATCTACTGTCATGTTCTATTTTCTCTATATTTATTTCCAGTTCTAAATTATTATTAATATTTAGTTTTATAATTCTTACCGTGTACTGATGATATTAGTACTTTCAAAAATTAAAAAATATGTTTTATCAAAAACAAAAAAAGTTGATGGATGATGCATATAAGATATAATAGTATGATTATAATTCAAATTAGTTGATTCTTTCGATAAATCTGGATCACTCCATTCATTATTTCACATTTATCCCGAGATAAAATCCGCTCAAACTATTTATATAAACACATTGAGTGAGTTGTTAAATAAATGCAAATTTATAATAAAAATTGGCTTTTGAATTTTCTTATTTTATATTACCTTGTATTGTTTTTTTTTGTCATCAATATTAATACTCATTGATCCAATGTATATGTTAC
>PVMI01053691.1:1081-24749 GCA_008528875.1 Aulacorthum solani
CATGATTTGAATTTGGATTCAGTGAATAATGTCAGTCTATATTAGTAATTTTATTTTATGCTGCATTTGTATTGCCATTATAGCAATTTATTTTTGTATGATTATAATATAGGCATACAATAATAGGTAAGTTGAATTAATTTTTGTCGAGAACATTGTATATTTGAATTTGTTTTATCATTAATTTTTAATTATTTTAATATATAATTATATTTGTATTATCTATTATTGTATATCAACTTTTAAGTTTTCGATACCAACATACAATGTGTCACTCAACGCTGTTTATCTAAACTTTAAGTACTTATGATTAGGTAGGTAAAAAAAATATTTTTATACATAGGCGTGGTATTGATAGTCTAAGGCTGGTTCTTACAATGTCCAGTTAAGTATGTCCGTTAACATTAACTGGTCATTGTAAGAACATAGAAAATATTCTGTTTCAGATCAAATTATAAATGCATGCTGCTGTCATTCAAAAAAGTAAATATTTTCAACAATTTTAATAGCTAAAATCATAATGTTATTTTATTTTCTATAAAATTAGTTTCCTGTTAATATGATCACGATTGGATGAATCATACTTATATCTATTACATTAACTACTAATATAATTAATATTTTCTGTCAGTACGTCGTAGGTACCTTCTACCTACCTACTCAGTACAAGGCTATAAATGTATTCATCTTTTACATAGCTTCAAACATCAGCAGCAGATACACGTGATTATTAAAATAAATAAAATTGGTAAAACTAAAACATAAGCTCGTAGGATACTATTATTCTTATGCGTTTATTAAAATAATTAATATTACCGTATAAGACTTTATAAAATTATTACATTTTACCTATAGTATTATACGAACCCTGCAATCGACAGTTCCCTCGCGTGCACGATAGTTTGCGGCGAAGAAAATATTAAATAATGCAATACGCCAATACCCAATAGGTAATTTATTTAACATCGACTTCGCGCTCAAGTTTTTATACGATTTCACCGAACTTCATTATATAGTTTACGTTTTCAGACTGTACCTAAGTGAGCGTGTGTGAAATTACTAATTTTATTATACGAAATTCGTGTTATTTACATGGGTTACGTGAAGTGAACCCTGTGTATCTACCAGTATGATTTGCTATTTTCTCATGGATTGTCACCCAACGTATTATGTATATTACAATTATATTATATTATTTTAATAAATCTGCTAAAAACTGAAACCGGAGATAAAATAATATAATCCCGCGAAACTCGCCAAAATGTAGGTACCATTTATACGAAAAAAACGAAAAAAATCGTTCAGGTAACAAAATTCGGCCTTAAAGATATGTTTTCATACTTTGAAAAGTTGCAACATCATCTATAATAATTATTATAGCCTATAGGTAAGTACCTATATCATATTATTATATACTATAGGCCGGTTTTTGGGTGCTGCTTCATGTGAGGATAAAATATATAGACTTTTTTCTTATCTTCTAAAAAGACGTTATTTATTAAAATAATGCTTAAACATTTAAAAGGCTGAACTTTTTGAAGAGTTGGTTGGTCACTGATTATTATACAAAAACGACCCAATACATTTGCAGAGAGTTGTGTTTTTTATAATGATATATATATATATATTTATGTTTTTTTGGTCTAGGCGCACGTGATACATTTACTCAAAATGGAAAACATTAAAAAACTGTGTTAATTATTACCTACATATTTTCTTCATCATGTCATACCGTTTTTATTAAAAAAAAAAAATTGTATCCAATTTCTCAGAAGAAAAATATTGGGTGCAGTTTTCATGCAAGCCATAATATATTCGAAATCTTTTGTCACCCCGAAATTTTTAGTAAAAAGCACATTATTTCAGGTTTTAAATAGGGGTGCCAACATTTAAGGCAGGCTGAATAGTTTTTTTCCCCAGGCTCCTTTAAGTACAAGTATAACTTGTAAGCCATGGGCCATATTATGGTACATGAAAAAATAGGGTCACCAAAAGACATCCTGTACCCCCCTCTCAAACGGCGCCCCTGATTATCGTTGTAAATCCGTCGTCAATGCACCATCTGAGAATTTTCGAAAACCACTAGAATTAAACTTTCCAAAATGTTGATTTCTGTGATTCTATTATGATAGTCAATGATGATATATAAAAAGTCAATGCTGAAGTATTGATGAACTAAGAACAATACAATTTTATTTAATAATATGTATTCAGGGATATTTAATCACTAAATGTTAATGTAGCCATACACCGATTGTATAGGTAAAGAATTAGTAATATTAATGATTGTACGGCAAATATATGAAGTTTCTATATATCATATACTTATACTTGACCAATTTTATATTAAATAATTATAAAATGCCATTAATAATTATTATATTTAAATTAACATAGGCACCATATCTTTAAACCAATCATCATGATTCATAGACTGTTATACTGACAAACTAACATAGGTACTTATATTATACTTAAACAAATTAACAAATACTGTATTACTGTACACAGTAGGATTTAAAACTTTATCATAAATTATGATTAAGTTTTAATATTAAGAAAGTAGAAACTATACTCATTTCAATTTCGACTTATAGTACCTACCTATAATAGTATATTATATATCAACATTAAAAAGAAAAAATCATTAGCTTAACAATTCACCGTAATATAGCGAAAGATGCTGGTTCTCATTTGAAAAAAGAAGTTTGCGTCACTACAAGACACTATATAAAATTGTAAGTATTTGAAAATACGGTATTGTTGGTATATTACATATTTTTAAGTAAAGTGTAAAGTGAGTTTACTTAAACATTTCAAGAGTCAACATTTGCATACATTTGTTTTAATAAAGGGAAAATGGGTGTGAGCATGCCTGATGAATCACCCTGTATAAATACTACATTTATATGTTATTTATTTACACTATATATTACAAAATTAATATGCCTAATAATTAAGAATAGTACATAAATCTTAGCAGTAACCTAAATGTTAACTTCTCTAATTCGCCAGATTATTACTGTAGATAGTAGATGTAGGTATTTATAATTGGTATTTGTAATAAAAAGTTTTGTAAAAAAAAAGCTTTCAAGTTTTGGGGACTCAATTCTTAATTTTTTACACACAACCATTTACCATTAACTTTTGTCATATTATATATACAGTACCGATTTGGCAACCGGGCAACACTGTTGATTTGTTATCATATAATTGTATTGTTATCACATGCATTTGCTGCCCAATCGACTGCCGACTTGTCAATATACTTATCTTCGGTGTAAACAATATTCAATTGATATATTATATTTCATAATTTTTTTAATGTTGAACATTATAACTAATAAAACCGATAAATTGAAGAAGTTGCTTTGAATTACGTTACTATTATGTGAATTTACCGACGGGAGTCGGGAAATTGATTATCTCCGATCGTATTAGTGCGTAGTGTCCGTTGTAGATGTGGTAGGTGGGCTGTCGGTGTATACCAGGCTCACAAACTGCTTTACCGATGGAGGATCCGATAGATCCGACCGCATTTGGCGACATCAAGAGACCTGATCAAGTTGTGACTATGGCTGCCGCGGATAATTTGAAGTTTGGTGTGCTTATCGGGCTAGTCGAGGTGGGCCAGGTCACCAACAAGGAGGTGGTGAACACCGTACTTCACCTGGTAAGTTAATTAGTCTCCTATTGTCTTATGGTACTAATGATAATTATTTGTCTTGTCATGTCTCTATTTATTTCAATAAACGTATTATATTGTTTTATGTACTTGTACGGATATTTTTTTCACTTTCAAGTCTTAAGTATCAATTGATTTGACTGTTAAAGAAGTTTTTTTTATAAGCTCATCATTGAATGATTGATTGTAGCTATAAAATATTGTTATAATGGATTTTAATTTTTCCATAAAGTGATTGGTGATGATAACAATTCTTTGTATCCAGTGAAACTACATTAAATTAAAATTGTTCATATAGGTATTAATTTTATATACGTAGAAGTCTACCTACCTACATATATTATATTCTCTCTATAATATATTTAATGCTTTTAAGGTAGAACTGTTTTTAATACAAAATTAAATGAAGTATCTACTTATTTTTTTTAAAACATTTGCCTGGCAAATTTATTTTGTGAGTTATATCTGATTTGGATATTTGTCAAAATTAACAAGCTCTGTTCAGGTACTCAATGGATTTTTTCCTATTCTATTGATAATATAATATGAAATTTATTTATTTGTCAATTTTATAATGGTACAAACACTTTAAGTAATTATTTTATTATCATATTTTACTATCGTTTGTACATATTATAATGTAAATAAGTACATTTTTTTGTGTAACTTATGTCGTTAATATTTCATTGATGTGATTTTTGAGTGATATATCTCAATTTCTGTTTATTGGGTGAATCACAATCATACATAGGTTTGATTCTATAATTTATATTTTGTTGGTAAACATTAAGATATATTTTTACTAATAAATTATGAAATTAATTCATGATTTTGTGTTGATTTTTTATAAGCTATAAATATTTATTTAAGTGTTATATATAATACATTGGTTTGATAGGTATTAAATGTATTAGGTCTTAATGTATATTTTAAATCTACTTTGGTTTTTAGAAAACAATTTTTATAATTTATTTTAGCACCAATGACAAAAATATATGATAACATCTCTTACAATAAACAACTGAGAAATAAATTATTAAAATTTATTAATTAGTCAATGTCAAGATTACTTTAAACTTAATCAGGCTCCTTTAGACTTGGTTAAATATAAGAATTATGATATTAAAACACATATAATATTATTAAGATTTCATTATCTTTATTTTTATGTTTTGTTTATATAAATATGATATATGTAATATGTATGTACTCGTAGGTTTTGGGCTGGATACAACCTTTTTTTCTAACCAATTGTTTCGTAAACTTGATTTGTTTCAATCATCTATAATGGTATAAGCTATATTTTATGCATTCTATCATACTTAACAATTGATATAATGTCATAATTATTATCTGTGACGTAAAATGTTAAATTATAGTATTTTTTTCATTTTTTTTTGTAGAAAACATATGATCTGTAGCTCAGTTTAAAAACATGTCACCATTTTGACACTTTGAACTATAAGATAGTTAGTTTTATTTAATAAATTACTATTTATAATTTATATTTTTAAATATATCCATTTGTATACAATAAAATATTTTGTTAAAAATTTAACTATTTGCTTATATCTCTTTATTAGCAATTACTTTCTTAAGGAAACTTTTAAATAATGCTATTTAATAGTAAAACAATCTTAGTTCTATAAAGTTATTATCAGACTAAGTACTTTTAAAGTTTATTTTGGTGTATATATAGTACCTATTAAAATGTTTTTAATTTCCGGGTAAGTACCTAACGTATAAAACATTTTAATTTTTAAATCATAGAAGTGGTGTGTAAAATAGATAGTTAGTTCATAATTATTCAGGCTGTATTAAACCTAGTACTGGACATAATCAACTCAGTATTAGTGCTTAATTATTTGTACTAAAATTGATTAAAAAATTCTCTTTTATAGCCAAAAAATATTGTTTCATTAATTTACATTTGACTATAACATATTTGTAACTTGATGTAATTCATCATTGTTAAATAATAGCTGTTGGTTAGTGACACAAGTTAATACCTATTTTAGTGTTATATTATACCTTTTATTGTTATAATATGCAATATCAAAGTTATAATATTATAATTATGATTATAATAATTAATATATTGTTTTGGTATAATCTCGGTTTTATTTACTTACCTACTTTGTTCGATAGATGGCGTTAAGTTATTCAAATATTAATCGAAATAATAATAATAATAATTATTACAATAATCGTATTAAATATGTTATCTATGATATTTTGCCGAATACCCTGTAGATATATATATATATATAGGTACTAATGCTTTAAATCTAACTAGAATTAATTTTTTTGAATTTTAGTAGGTATAATGATCTATAATAATTCGTAGTTAAAATTACAATCAAAACTGTAGAAAATCTTATTATAGTACCTCTTTAGTGGGTAATAATGAGAATATTAGATGATGTATACTAGATAGTCTAATTTTATTCATATTATAATTTTTCGGCGGATTGAAGTTAAATATCACTGTATAAATTGTTTGTTATGTGTTATTAACTACGTCGTATGATAGACATCTATTCCTAGATTTGTATCTAAGACCATGTAATATTCCATATGGTAACATCACACGAAAATAGCTACAATCTATTGGAGTCTATTGTTATAACTTATAACCTATTGAATACATATTTTATTGATTACGAGTAGAAAGCAATATTGATTCTAAAACGAAGTACGAGTCGTTGGTTAGGTTACTTTAAATAAATTATGTAATAACCCTACTTTTGTTTTTGTCGGTGTGCATTAAATATTATTGAATTAATTTTTGTTTACATGCCTACAGTACAAAATACGTATATAAATACTAAATGCATATACCTAGGCATTCTCGATTTATTTTAGAAGATAAATTCACATTGATCTTTTGTCAGCTTGTTGATATCATTAGTCATTACTCAATAGGTACAAATTTATATTTAAAAATAAACTTGTTCTATTGTTCTACCATTATATTTTTTTCTTGAAATTATCCCTACTCAGTTATTAGTTATGTACTAATTAACATTTTTTTCTCAATAATTTCGATCTACAAAATTTATATTTTCTGTGACTGTGACATATTTACTTCATTACTACCAAATTATATTTTATAAAATATATAATCCCTGTATTTAAACAAGAAGAGTATGTTATTTAAGTTTAAATTCTAGATGAGAATTGGGTTTGGTACTTCGGTTAAACAAATTAACACAATAAATTACACTATATTTTTTTGAAAAGAAATATTATAAATATTTGAATTTTTACTGTTAAGGGGCTACTGTACATTACTGATAAAATGGCCATACTACAATTGTATTTGTGAGTTTCGCCACAATGACCCACTTCTGAGTAAGCGCTCTTAAATTGAAGCTAATTGCACACTAATTTTTGGCAAAAGAAAAGTTATGTATATTTGAATATTTATTGATAAATGGTGGCGGGGGAGTGGACTTTACACTCAATCCGCCTTATTTTGCCTTAAGTTTAAAAGTTTAATAGTCATTCCTTCAACTAAATTATAGTCTTACACCAATAAATTATTACTAAAAATCTAAAATATTTGGATCTTGGTTTACTTACCGTCCTGAATATATTTTATAGTATTTAATCATTATTTTGACATATGTTGGGTCTACTCCGATTTTTACAACACTCACTTAACTAACTCAACTTGATGATAAATGGATAATCCCCATTCCCCCAGACTATTTTCAGTGATAGTAGAGCACTTTGCCCCGATAAATTTTTTAATGTGCACATGTATTTGAATATAAAATTATTATTATTTTTTGTTTAATGTCTTATTTTGTCTTAAGAGCACGCCCGCACGTGTTGTCTCCGTCTTACAAACATAACATGTCAAATTGTAGGTTCACAATATTATACATTTTATTCTGTGAATTCTAAAATTAGAGTGACGTGTTATACAATTGAAACAGGATTAGGTATTATCTTGGGATTGTTGGAGCCTTTTATTAATATTTTTATTAAGTAGCAAGTTATGACCTTTTTGAAAATGTACTTTTTTTGGTACATTTTAAAATGGTTATAAATTACTCATTTAGGTACGTAAGAAGAGTTTGCCCCATTACCATGTACCGATAATCTTTGTGTAGAAAATAATTTAGGTTTTAAAAATGTGTCATAGATAAATTAATTCATCTAAATTGTCTTGCCATCGCCATATTTATATTTAAACTAAATAAAAAAAAAATAAACGAAAATATTTTTATTTACTAGGTAGTTACATATTAGTTATTATGATATTATGAAATGAATCAGCAAGAAATTAAACTTTAAAAATAATCATAAGTAGGTAAATAATAATAAGTTAAACATCAACTATATATTATATTTATATAGGTAAATAAGTAATTAATAAAACCTGTGGGTCTTAACATTTTAATTTAAACAAATGATACAGGTTGTAAAACAAAACTGGGTTTTGAATAATCATTTATAAATCTAAAAATAAAATAAATAATGCACTTTGATCAATCATCGCCGCCCGTCATGACTTCCATGAATTCTATAAAGAAATAAAAAAGAAATATTTATTATTGTTCGCTTGTTTACTTTTGCATCTTGTCTAATATGATTTGCATAATTTATAAATAATTCTTTAATTTTTATAATATTTATATACCGCCTACCTATATTAATTAACTATTTATAAAGTAAATTGGTTCAGAAATGACGTAAATTTGTTTGATATTAGAAAATACCCAATAGGTAACATCTTAGATCTACATTTGAATTTATATTGTGATGAATATATAATTGTTATCAAATTAACGATAACATAAGTGTTTCAGTGGTAAATAATCAATAGTCTATATAATATGTGTCACTGTAGTGATAACTGTTTCGTGTTTTCTATTACATTATAGTAGGCATTAATATTTACATTAAAAAAATGTGCATGCTGATCATTGTATATGAATTTAATTTTGATGTTCATTTTAAGATTATTGGCTTAACACATATAAATAAATGGAGGAAAACATAAGAAATAATATTATAATGTCTAGACTTTTAACTGTTTTTTCAGTTTCTATTTTAAAATTTAAATAATGCTTATGCTTTTATTATACTATTGTCTGTCTGCAAATTCCATACCTACCTACAGTAATTAGTAAATGTAACTTGTGTTTGCCAGAATCTTGCACGTAGCCAAATAGTTTAAGATGTTTTAGCCAACATAGTGATTAACTATTAGGAAGCTATAATAATATATATTATAAACAGTATAATAATATACTACTATAGTTTTTGGTAAAAATAAAAGTGTATTAATCATCTTACTTTGGTTTTAGATAAGGTGAGCTTAGGTTGACGACATTTATGGATACTTAGTAATGCGATAAGACTGAATGTAAAATGATAATTACTGTTTTTTATAAAAAAAATTACCTAGTGCAATTTTAAGGAATATAGTTAATTAAATAAACTAAAGCAAATATTTTGCTTAATATCACATAGTTGATGAGGTTATTTTTGCAATATTGTATTATAGAATGAACTCAACGAAAGATAACAATAACAAAATAAATGTTTTTTCTTTATAAGTTATTGATTATACTTATATTATATATAAATAATCTGTGTACTTGAACTTTAAATAGTAAACGTTTTTATATATATTCTAAATTGAGAAATTATACTAAGTTAAATTTGGAGATAACTATTATTGTAAAAGAATACGGTTTTTGATATAAATTAATAATTATGATTAATTTTAATTGTAGCCAGTTGGTAATTGAATAAAATATTTTATAAAAAACATTTACATTTTAACTAAAAATATCTACATATTTTATTGTGCTACACATATTTTAACTAATCACTGCTATTCAATGTATTCCCTAATTTTTTTTTACCTGTGTTGCATTTATATTTGAAGTATTTTAAAAGTATTTTAACACACAATTATTTAAGACATTATTGACGAGGTGGACCTAAACGCCAAGAAAATATTGTTGGCATTTTTCCAGTTAAACATATCGTTGTTTCACTCAATATATTTTTAATGCTTCTTTTATCTGGAGTAAAAATACGAATTTGTGTTAAAAAGGCTAGAATATTTTCGAATTTCTTCAATAGATTATTTATTACTTTTTCTTTTGCGATTTTCATAAAGTTATTCGTTGGTTTTGTCGTTTTATACCTCATACATATATGTTAAATAGTGTATATCACAAGTGCACGGGACAAAAATGATAGAATAATGAAGAGAATAGTATCAGGAGTGGTTTATTATACATACAAATTGATTCTGTTCCATATAATATAATATAATATTGTTAATTTTCCATTATTTTATTTTTAAAATTATTATTATTTTTATTATGTTTTATTGATTAAAGTAAAAATGTAAAAAACACATAGTTATAATATGCTTTTAATAATACTTAAATACTTTACTCGTGATATGATGTAATATTTCTAGATCTTTTCTTTTGTTATAAATTATAATATTATATAGAGATATAACTACCTATCTTATACAGTATGGAAATTAGGTTTTAATTTGTGAAATCTAATTTTACCAAAATGTATTTTAAGAATAAATGATAGGAAGTATATTGAAAATATATATTATTATATTGGATATTGGGAATTATAAGTCTAAAGGAGCATTTTTACATTTCTGTTTTGAAACCTTGGGTAGGTATCAAAAGTTTTCTAGTACAACAGTGCCATAGGCCCATAGTGGTATCTGCTTGTATTTTCAAGTCACGTAAAATATTATCAGTTAATCAATTTTTCTTTTGGTTATTTAAATAGCTCAGTACGTGTCAAATATTTTTGTTGGTATTTCTGTAGTCTACACTGTAAAACATAGAAGCATTTAAGCCTATACTTGTAAAGTATATAAATATATTTCCCTTTATTCTGAGTCTGATTATTGATTTATTAAATAAACTTATTTAATGTGTACCGTGATTTATTTAACAATTTTTTTCTTCAAAATTACATGGCAGTAATAATTTTCCGTCACTTATCAGTAATTTAGTAATCACCATTCGCTATATTATGTTAGGCGGGTTACCTACCTTCGTTACGTTACCTATGTTATTTTTTTATATATGCACAATACTGTATATTTTTTACGCCAAGTTTTTATAAATAATTATTTATTTAGGTTATATTTTTATTTTTAGATTCTGAGCGGAGCGATGAATGTATTGGTTTTACAGTGATGGGGTTTTTTTTAATATTCACTTATTTTTTTGTGTGTCTGTCATCACGTTTTAGAACATAGATAATACTTATGTATTTTAACTTAAAGAGTGGCTTCTGATAACAAATTTGATCTTGGTTTTTCAGGGGTTGGTAAAATTCCTTGCACTTTTCTTAATAATCGAGAAAATAAAATAAAAATTACGAAAAAAAGAATGTGCACAAAATCAGTTTTAGGCTTAATTGATTTGGCTTTCTTCGTTTAAATCAAAAATTAATTACCGTTGATATTTGATTTTTTTTATAAAATACTTAGGTATATTAGAAGTTTATGGACTTGATATCATAATATTCAGAATATTTTGGCTCTTTGAAATATATTTACAGATATTTTGAATTGTTGACTTTTTTCAATTTACCTATATTGATACCATTTTTAAAGTAAAATAGTTTGAAAATCGAACACAAGGTTACTTATAAGTTGCATTTACAGTAGTAAAAAGTATCGAAGATAGATAGTATTATACCTAGTAATAATGATTCAAAATCACTAAAATATGCTAATTATTTTGTAGTTAAAAATCCATTAAATGTTTAATTCGGAGATCTAAAATGTACCTATATAGTATATTACAATTTTAATGCAAGATTACTTAAAAATTATTCTTCCTGTAATTAAAAAAAAAAGTAAAGTAAAGCTACATTAATTTTTCATGAGCGTTTGAAAATCAAATTTTAATGTAATTATATATTTATACAAGAAATAACAATTATAGGTACTGCGTTTGGGGCAAAAATTAGTTAAACCTACTTTATTACTATACTGATTCAACATTTTACCCATTATAGCGACCTCAATGACAATGGACACTCGAAATCTATTTTACAGCAGTACGAGTGTATGACTCCCACAGTTTTTATTCTTATAAATACATATTTAGAAAAGTTAACATTATAAGTTATAACTAAAGTTAGCAGGTATCAAATAAATAAATAATTTTTTTACAAACCATCAAAATCGACAGTTCCGGAACCATCAGAATCGATTTCCTCTATCATCATATCTAGATCTTCATTTGTTATTTTGTCGTCTAATTCTTTTAGTATTTCTCTTAAAACATCCGTGGTAATGTATCCATTTCCTAGTGTGAAATATAATATTTAATTTAACTTTTAATAATATGTATTATTTTTTCATTGAACCTTCTTTATCATATAATCTAAAGGCTTCTTTTAGTTCCGCTTGCATAGCCTCCACGTCTTCTGGTTCATCTTCAGTTAGGAATCCAGCTGCTAGTGTAACAAATTCTTCGAATTCCAACTGTCCCGATCCTGAACAACAGTACAAAATGTTTTTGGCGTTTAAAACCAGTAAGCTATTCGATTCTCACTAGAATAAAATATATTTTGTAATAATTTAAGCATGCATATTTGGTGCATATTAAATTAATTTCGTACCCAATTTTTTTTATAGCAATGATGGAGATTAATGTGTGACGTACAACACAAATATGGTTTTTAAATGTACCTACTTAAAATGTCTATAAATCTGAATTTGAATAAATGTAATAAAGTATAAAAGAAGGGTGAGCATGCGGAGTGCAGCTACCTGTGTAAGATGTACAATAGTGAGTATGAATATAAATACATCGAACATTTTTCTATGTTAGATGTATTTATCTAACTTTCTACTAAATTTTCCTAATAACCTAAAAATACTTCAATTTACGTATAGCAAATATAATAGTATAAAACTTATGAAATTGAAATACAAAATACAAAATTTGCATTTTAAAAATTGACAATTTTAGTTTATGGTTCCATCCTTTTAAAAATTATACGAATTGGTTATAATTATATTAAGGTATTAATTATTAACTTATTATCTTATAATAAAAAAATCAGTGTTCTTATCTTTCAATGAACTTACGGTTATCGCTTAATTTCTAGCAAAATCAGTATGCTAATCGTAATATTTGTCTGTCAATGTTTTTTTAAAATTTTAATTGTATTGCGTCAACTGCATGGTTATTGGCTAATAACTGTGTGGAATGGTGTGGTTGGGTCGGAACACTTGTATGTGTGGCAAAGATTTGTTACTAAAAATCCCGGGTGGTTACCCATTTGGGAACTAATAACAATCAGCGCTCTTACGCAACAGAACATAGACACCGCGCCCACAATTAGACAATGTTGTATATAATGGACATCGGGACTCTACAGAAGATAAATACGAGTTGAATACAAGTTTAAGTATTTGGTTTGGACAATTTAAAAATACTTTATTTGAAATACTGTTTATCCCTTTCAATAACAACCATAACTCATAATTATATAAACTTAGTTAAGTGGACATCACTCTCGCATTTGGGATCATCATCTTAGGATAAAAAAAATATTCCCGTCGTGACATAGAAAATTCTATGTTGGGAAGAATCCATTTTACTCAGTTATTTTTAATATTACAGTGAATTGACGTATTATAAAATGAAAAGTTAAGAATATTATTCAGGGCCTTTATCTTTTTGAATATTTTTGTTTTAAAGCAAGTATAAATATGTACAAGGTTACAATTTAAAAATGCTCCTAATTTGTTATAGAATAATAATATAAAAAAAAAAAACTGGCTAGGAAGTAACACTAATTATATTTTTACCTTTAAGTTTGATAATAAGTCAATTCACAGTAATAATAAAAGTAACAACAAAAAATAGATTTTCTGACCTCTACTTTGGTTTGTTGTAGCCTTATAATACGGAGACAACACATGCGAGCATCCTATCTTATGATATAGTTGCTACTTTTTAGTACCTAGCTATAATATTTTATTGTAGCTACTTGCTATTACTCAATTGTGTTTTTAGATATTAATTGTAACTACTAATATATATATATATATATATCTATATTATTTGAAGTAATATAAATATGACATTTATTATATTTATCAATAGTTACGGGTATAACTTATTTATACATCCATTCTAATAATAATGATATTTGTGATTTAAATCTATTTATAATTAATTTATTGTGTATTTACTTAGATAAATTTGTAGTTATTTGTAGTCCTTACTCCCCAACATCAGACGAGGGAATGTATAGAAAAAATATTATTGAAACATTGCCAAAAATAATTTGTTTGTCTATCAATATTTTTGTGTCTGATTGAGTTTCATACTTCCAAACTCCAATATTGTTTTTGTTTGTTACAATAATAGATTTTAAATATTGTATGGGGTAATTTTCAATCATTTGATTCACCAAAATATTCAGGTGAATCAAATTATTTAAATAAATATAATGTATATTGTATACAACCGTATATAAATAAAACACTAAAAATTGGCACTTAATAGTGATCTGTCGACCTGTAAGTTAATGGATTGCACGCATAGGTACTTACTTAGTTATATAATTCATGAACAATTGTGACAAAAGTTTTTAAAGAATCATCTAAATTTGTGATTGGGAAATTTGGTTCTAGATTAATAAAATGTCAAGTTATTGTAATTTAAAATAAATTTTAAGAAAAACGAAAACAACAGTTTTTAATGTAGCTCTTAAATTTATTAAAAAGTTACTGAAGGAGCCAAATATGACGAGATATAATGTATACGTATACATTATATATTTTTGTATTAATAATGATGATAATAATAAGTTATATATTAATTCAAAATATTTGTTTTTTTTTTATTTACAGGTAAGTGTTTTAAGTTAGCAAATCAACAAAAAGAGAAATCACCAGTCATATTTTAGGTAATCAAAACAAAATTTTCTTAAAATTATCATTTACGTAACAATTAAAGCATGTAATACCATAATGATATAATAGAAAAAATATGTGTTTTAACACGTAAAATACCTCAAGATAATGTAGACACACTTTTATAAAAGATGTATTAGTGTTAGTTGTGTTTTAGCTTTGATTAATTGAGTTTCTGATTATATAGATAAAAATGATAGTTAAATGATTTACCATCCGCATCGACCTCAGCAATAATTTCTTGTAATCGGTCTTCAGAAACGTCATGACCCAACATTTGAAGAATTGTACCAACCATGTTGGCTTCAATGTATCCCTTGTCTTGAGCGAAAGCATCGAAAGCTCGTTTTAGTACTAAGATATAAATATTTCCATTAGTAAACTGTCCAATACAATTTTTTTTATATGAGTAAATATTACGCATATATATATGTATTTTAAATCAATAATACTTACGAGCTATTTGGTCTTTGTCTAGATCGTCCTAAAAGCCAGAAAATAATTTTTATACGTAATTATAAACTATTTCATAAGCAATTATGTGAATTAAAATGACTGAACTATAGTTAAATAATAGGTACTTACTTTGGTTACCATTTTTGTAGTTTAAAAATATTTTTATAAAATAGAGCTGTTGTTCTTTTGAGTGAACTAAGGTGTAAGGAGCAGCTAAATATTAAGGTGACTAGCAGAACTCAGAGAGACTGACGCATAGACGTCATAAAATGTAGTGGTCCCAAGCCAAGTACCAACAGTCTCCCTCCTGAAGTTAAAATTACGCCCATGTATTGTCTCTTCCCTTAAAAGTTAATTTTACTCATTCTTTTAAATTCCACTGTACAGTGGAATTTAAGTACAATCGCTTAATATTCTTACCCAGATTTATAAGTTGTGTAATTTATTAAACTTGTGTTACTCTTACGTTATAATGGGCTTTTAAGTATTATATGAATTAAATAATGACTATGTAAGTATACTACCTACTTATTATAACGTATATATTATGTATATCATGTATGAAATATATATATTTTAATGAATTACGATAGTGCATTGTACGCATGTATTTATGTATTTTATATCTTTAGACTATAAGTTGTTTAATTTATTTTTTTCTGTTACCTATAAAAACCTAGTGTATGTTTTATATTATTAAATGAAATTGAAGTAAATTTTATAAATAAGTCGCATATTGGACACTATTTTGGCACTAGATTATGGATCGACCGCGTTTAAATTTAAATGTAATTTGGCGTACACACAATGGGGACATATTGTATCGATTGTTATACACCCAAAACCATGTATGTGGTTTGTACGCACCTAGAATTATTATTTATTTGATCACCCCTGAATTTTCTATCTACCATTGTCAACGAGATATCTTGAATCGTAATTTACATTACTGTCGTATGCATGACTCATTTTACATTACTTTTTAATTGTATAATTATATATTTAAACATATTAAACATATTATTTAAACAGAAAGTAGTAGGTACAATGTATCTACATATTATTATGTTTGTTTATGAAAAATATTTATTTTTTTTACATATACAATATAAACATTTTAACTTAGGAAACTGGGTCATTCAACTGTCCTGGGCGTTAATGCAATGTGGTATATTATACATTCGTATATGTCGTCATTTAAAACATTGAATACTTAAAAAAAATATATTTTCAGAAACATAAATTTAACAAAATCGCTGTTTCTTTATAAAATAATCACTCTACACTCATATGTATACACTTAAATTCTTGAACAAGTTTAAAAACTTACTAGGTAGCTAAGTATGTTTCTTCCATTTTTACTATTAACACAATTTAAAAATATTGTATACTATTATTATATGTTGAATTATAGTGTATAGACTATACAGTATACACCTATGACTTATGTACTTGCATAATTATAGCTATGATATGAAAACTTATAAGTCTATTTTGACACTCTTCTTAATTAATTTTCGGTAAAATTATACAAATTATGCGGGGATTGTATGAATTTTACCTATGCATAGATGAAGTTGAACACATCTTAATATGTTTGTTTTATATTTTATTTTTATTTAAATTGGTACAAGCCTTTGGGTTTTAGTAAATACTAGGGCATTAATACATCAACATAATACATTATAATATAAAAGTACGATTTTACGATATTTGCTAGATAATTGTAAACGTGAATGTGATAACTATTGAAATAATTATTAATTACTAATAAACGTTTCGGATTAATTATGTTGGCGACGGACATAACATTTTGCTCAGGTATAAATAACTTTAAAGTAATCAATGTTCTTTAAAACACAATCTCATCGTTTGAGTGACATTTTTCACATTTAAAAACTTTCAATAATACACGTTTACGGGTTGAATGTGTAGGACTATCAACGTTATAACAAAAACATAATGAAGTGAAAAAACTATGATAAAATATGAAGTGCTGGTTGTTTCAATTAGTTTTGCTTTTAAATTAATTATAGAAATTTACGTTTGTTATTGTAATTTGGTGTATGTTGGTAAATTTGTATTTTTGAAACAATTGTATCAAAAGGAGAAGGCGGAGTAATTTTCAATATTATTTCAATTTTTTTATTAATATTATATGAAAGTTTTATTTACACCTGGAGGGTATATAGTCTAAATAATATTGATATTAAGTCATATTATTATATTTAATATTGTGGACAGTATATGACCCAGGATCTTGTTGCGTTGCAACTATAAGATAAATGCTGAGTTGTTTTATTCATTGATTAGGTGCATTTGTATTTCTGTGTACACGATATTTGCAGAACTTTTCGTTTAATTTTATGTCCTATAATTCCGGTTGACTCCCGGTAGGTAATACTCGTAATAATATGAGCCATCAGATGGTAGTAGATAGTGGTTTACACAAGACAAAGTTTTACGATGTATTTTATCACATATAACTTACAGTCGCTCCTCTCCTTACCGGGTATTAAAAACCGCCTTGCGCATATATTGTTGACTTTCTTTTTCGCTAGTTTTAACTCGGACTAGGTAATTATTTATAATGCTCCTAAAGTATATTAGTTACACCATGTAATGACATTAATTGCAATATTGCATTTAGAATTGTTTAATCAGAGAATTTAATACAGCGAATTAACAAAACTAAATTGTGAGATGTGTTCTTTTGAGATTTAAGTTAGTCTTCAATTTAATTTAGTTAATTTTATACAAACAATAAAAGATTATCTTTATATAATATTTTTAAACTGCGTTATTAATTTTAAAATAAGACAAATAAATAATTTGTCCTGTTATTAATGTTCTAAGCATCTGTGATATTTTATTTTAGTTATATTTTAATTACATAGTTTAAATAAAACATATACCTGAATCACATTTCTCTGACTTAAATAATAAACTATGGAGAATAAATAATTTTAAAGCTGCTGTAATGATTAAATATCTGACAATAAGGTTAATTATTACAACTTGCATTATTTTTTATTTACCTTTTGGTATTAAACTATTGATCTGCGTTATGAATAGTATTTTGATAGTTCCTTTTTATTATTGAATTATTATTTTTTTTAATATGTATACCTACCTACTTTTGTGTTATGAAACTTAATATCAATAAAATAGGTTTGTTAAAAGTAAAATATCGACTGTGAGAACCACTACAAAAACGATTTCGAACTCTTAACTGTAATGGATTACCAAAGTTTCTCAATTTGTGATAGTGAACCTATTTAAAAGAAGAAAAACAATTAGGCCACTTTTGTATGTTAGCGTTCGTATTGTCTTCATTCGACTCGGCTTGGCTATTACCGCCTAGTCTATGGTACTATTATCCTTTGTCCTTTTGTTCTTGCTATTGATTTGAAGAACACAATATCTTGGCCTAAGAAAAAATCCCTTCGTCTAACATACAATTAATAGAAAATTCTTGATTGCCCTTTTTTGTATTATTAGCATGGTTTTTAAATTTCTACGGTCACGATATTTTTACGTATCTACTTTATTTGACAATTTAAAATTATAATTTTTTTTATAATGCTTTTAAATCATTTATGTTACAAACTGTTATTAAATAAATAGTAGGTACATCGAAACATTTATATAAAAATTAAGTTATTTAATGTTTTGTTTATTTGACATTTTGAAACTGTTTCGGGTATGGATCATAGGAAAAAAACATCCAGAAATTGGATATTAATCCAATATTAAAAATTAAAAATATATTTTATTTTAATATATTAATGTATTGTTTCGTTTTCAGTTATTAGGTATAGTTATTTTTATCTTTTAAAGAATAAGAATATTTATATGAATAAATTCATGTATATTTTGAGACACTATGCAAATCGTATACCCATCAATAGTTGATCGGGCACTTTTCGATCCGATCATCAAACGAGTCTGCGGCTTTATAGAGCCAGATTTATCGTTCTACATATTTAAATTTTATATTATTGATAGATTTTATAGAGGAAAGAGAAAAGAAAAATAATAAATAATTGTAAACACTGATTTAAGACGGGAGGCTGCGTGGAGGCCCCGGACGCTCTTAGATATTGAGCATACATATTACAGAATATTATATAATAATTCATAAGTTATAACATACCAGCTATATATATATATTTATATAGACATAGTATGTTTTATAGTATATTCATAGTCATCATTTTCTGATTTTGTTTCATCAGCTAAACCACCAATTAATTTGTTGAAGCCTATGGTCGTGGGAGTAACGGTTTTTTTAAATAAAAATAATCCGTGTTATCGGTCGCTCTTCATGACTGTCTAGGTAGAGAAAAATAAAAGATTATCGGTATGTGTACTTTATTCTACATGAAAGTCGTCGCACGGATTATAATATGGTAGTCAGCGGTTATCGTATTTTTCTTAAGGCTTCTTTACGACGTTAGTGGGTTGGCGTTCTTGCTGGCTCTTGAGTGTGTATATAATATAGTGTATATTATTGTTTGAATTAATATAGATAATTTCTCATATGGAGTGTATAATAATTTGAATTAGACTTTACAATTTTCGAAAATTAAATTTCCTTAATTTCTCATTTTGTTTAACGTACATAAAAGATTTTTAATTAAATTGTTTTATTATATTTAAATACTAGAGTAGTTGAAAAATGTAAGCTTTGCGATGCTAAGAGAAACTATACTTAGCTATCGTCTGATTAATTAATTAGAGTGTTATTTGTTTTACATTTTCTTGAATGATGTGTGCTTTGTTATTTTATTTAAAAAGTTTTAGACTAAATATAATTAAGAAATCAAATTGAAAATGTACCTAATATATTTTTCTTTTTCATTTCATATTTATTCTTGCGCTTGATTTAGTGTTCATCAATATTGATGAATCAATGATGAATGTTCCTTTTATAAATGATCCAATTTAAGCTAAAATATATATTTTAAATGAATAATACTTGAAAGTTTTTATTTTATTATGATAAAATTTAAAGTTTACCAAACTAAATGGGTTAAAAAATGTATATGTGAAGTAATAGTTATCATGGCGTTATACATGTATCTTGGGGATAGAACTAGTAAATTTAAAATAATGTTTAAATTATCTGAGCCTTAAATTATAAGCTTAACCACCCTTAAATCTAAATGTATTTGTGACTGACGAGTGATATTAATAATAAAACAACATAATAAAATACGATGGTACAATAAACCGCTATTACTACAACTTACAACTTTTGTTCGTGGCTTTACAGGTATTTTTTTGGCCATGAGGTGATATGCTCTTAAGTGAACTCCGCCAAGATAACGTACTTGCTAACCTTCCATCATTTAAGTTTTAGATTCATAACATGTTAACGGACACTTTTTAATAACTGTATGCTTCTATATTATTAATTTCTATCTGTTAAATATTTATAACATATTTTGTTGCATTTATTATGTAGTATAGTGTTTACGTTGTGCGTAATTTAGTAATAATGACTGTACATACCTACCTATAAACACTTTAAATTATACCACTAACGTACAGTATACGTGCTTGTTTTTATTCAACTAGTTGTCTGTAAGTGGTCTATGAAAAAAAATACTTAATTGTTCTTGAAAAAATTTGTTTTAATAGTGCAATTTGTTTTAAGTGTATTCGGTTAGGATCAATTTAAACTGAGTTACTAATTTATGTATTTATTTTAAGTTGTACATGATGGATATGAATATAATTTATAATGCTCGTATTTTTTATTTTGAAGTTATCACAAAGTTGTAATGAGTATAGTTGATCAGAAATGGATACTTAGTTTTTATATTGATTTGTTAAGATACATACTAACCTAGTATAACATGCATATACATTTACATTGTAGATAGTAGACACACTAGCATATGTTATGACTTTTGGTAGACCATTATAATTCAAGGTAATTCCCTTCACTAATATTTTATTCTATTCTCATAAATTTAATCATACAGTATTTATATCGATTATGCATTTAGAGGCGCTTTTTAACTCATTTGAAATGTTTATCCCTTTATTATAGAATTCCACTTAATGTCCGTTAGCAGTGAATAATATATTAGCTAACCTGTTCATGGCTTACATACGTTTTCTCGAAAGATTGTTCTAAATATTACTAAATATACTAATTATTTTATTGATTTTAAGAAAAGTACACACTACCCATATAAATGCGTATATGCCGTGAGCAGATCTCATTGTTATACGTTTCTTGGATTATTGTATTTTAACGCTCTTTTCGATTCATTTTTCATTAAATGTCGACAGTGTATATATTAAAAGAAATTTAATGATAAAACACAACATCGAGAGAAGAAAAGGCAACGGTCCTGGAAGTAGAATTCAATTAACATTCAGATATTGTATGTCAGATGACGAAGAAGATAATATTGTTATTATGTATATGTAACGAGTATAAAGTAGAAAACTGGGGATTTTTTATAATAAGTTTTATAAAATCAACTATATTTTGTGTGATTATCGTACATATGAGATACTTTAACGAAGTTATGAAGTTAAGTGCGTAATAAGCTTACATTTTTGAATCCGTCATTTTTCAACAAGTATTTAGTTTCGTTACAGAATAATAAAAAAAGATGCATTTGTGTGGTGGTAATATTTGAAAGTATAAAATTCGTTGGCTTGAAAAGTATGAGAAGTCGGCGGTGGTTGTTTTATTGTATAGTTTAGAGGGGGGGATGTCGATAGGGGAGCTGACATATTCGGGTGAACGACTGGGACGCGAAAACCGATGGTGGCGGTATACAGATTGTCGGGATCGTGGATGGTGGTGATCGCGCCGTGAGGTGGCGGTGGAACGAGGAAAAGAACCAGCTATCATTTAAAGATGGCAGCACTGTTAATGGTATTCTGGAGGACAATTTTATCCCTGTCCGCCAGGGAGGCTGGTCTCAGCCACCACCGCCGGAGCGTGCTTCCCTATTTTTTACAACCGTCGGTAGTCGACGTTTAAACGCGCTACCAGATCGGTCTGGGTTGGTTGTCGTCGTCGTGAAATTCACGTATTGCCGTCGTCGTGATCGTGTTTTGTTAAGGTCGTAATTTGTTCGTTATAATTGGTGGTTTTTTGTTCGTTGCGTCTATTACACAGTGTATATACCGGTACAATATTTGTAACCACCGTTGATTTTTTAGTTATTTTTCCTATTTATTGATATACACCGATGTATATTTAGAACTACGTGTTTTCTATTTTTATCCATAAATATGGATAATACAAATATATTTACTCACGCATGACACATATATAATATGTATATGTCCGTGTTATCTTCTCTTTCTTGACTTCTCACTTAATAGCCTTTTATCTCAAGTACTTCGTATTTCTTCGTTTCAATCGTCGANNTCGTCGATCAGCAGTGTACTCAAGTATCGGAATTTATGCGTGCGAAGGAGTCCGACACGATGTTTACTTAGGTGCTTTTTTTAACTTTATTATTTGAATGTTTCGAAATTGCTTTTCCGGCGTTTTATTTACACGGAAGGTTGTAATTTTTTTTTGTGAGAGATGAGGGATACTCAGGTACAAACAGTCGTCCGAATCATACTTTTCAGTTCACTTTTAAGTTTTCAAATAAATCATAGCTGAAATAGTTAAAATAAAATTAGTATAAGGTAGTACGGTAGAAGTGGCTTACTTGGGGCAGTTTTAAACTTTGATGATGTATATATCGGTTAATAATTATTGTATGGGGCCAGTATGCACATCAATAGTTGTCTCTTAGTCTATACTTTAATATGGATTTAAATTTAAACTTGTAAACTTAATTCCTGATTTTGTATTTTTGTTTTTGTGGTTTTTGTACCCCAAACTACCTTTGAAAGAGCGTATCTTGGGGTAGTTATTTAATTTTGGCGAAAATCTCATTTTCAGCATATTATGACTATCTCGGGGCAAAATACATGAAAAAAATGTTTTCCTTACAACATTTAACATAGAAATGTGTCATTAAAATTGTATATAATTTATAACAATGTATAGATACAACTAAAAATGCGATTTTCTAAATTGTAATTTTGAATATTCAACTTAAATTAAAGTAATATAACTAATATTATCATCAATAACATTTAAGACATAACAAAATTGTTTATTTTAGTATTCAAACAATTGTAAAATATATTAGAAACACAGATATTTGTTTAAATCTGAACCATATTACATATATAACAAAATAATTAATTCCTTAGTAATTAATTAAACAACAACCAGTCTTATGGTAAGTCTTATAGTATAAATTTTAAAAAAAAACTAAGTAAAATGTAATATGTAAATAATTTTAGAGATCAAATGTTATAAAAAATTACGTTTTGTACATCTATTACCCTATGATATATAATAACCATAACTACATTGAATAATAAACTGATAAATTAAAAAGATAGTGTCCCAAGTTACTCATAAAACGAAAAGACATCGATAACTTTAAAAATAATTGATATACCATGATTTTTTTTCATCTCTAATATAGGTGTAGAGAATATATGTTTCTTAACAATATTTTCAAGTC
>PVMI01053738.1:444-18417 GCA_008528875.1 Aulacorthum solani
TTGATGCACCTACCACTTTGCAGCCAATCGATACGACGAATACAGCTAGTTTAGGTTTTGCGTGGTTGTTATCCAGTATACACCTGGATGTAACGTCTCGTTTAATGTAGTATGGTGATTAATTTAAAAAGTCTCGTTGAAAGCTCGCTTCTCTCCGTCGTTTTAATCCGAATCCGACGCGCACCGAAAATAATGTATAAATAAACCTAGGATTTAAAACGGCGTCTTCCCTAAACGGTTACGCGTCGAGACAATGGCCAAGACCATAAATATTGGCTGGCTGTATATTACACACAATATGTTGTCTATATATATATATATATATTTACATAAGTAGGTACGCATGCTCGCCGACTTCACGCGCGAGAAAACGGCGACCAGGGGAAACTCGTGTGGAACCCCCCCCCCTCCATGAAACGAGGCGTACGGAAAGCGTCGTGCATGTGATGAGGGGGGAGGGGAAGGGAGTGGACGGCGATGGGGTTCAGATTTTTGTCCCGTTACGCGACTTACTTACGACGTGCCAACGATATAGCGGTGCCGACCCAGACGGTTTCTTTTATACCCTCACAACGAGGATATATATGCGATGATATTATTATTATTATTATATAAGGCGTATAGTGGATGCAACCGACGTCAATTGTTCAAGATCGGTAAATGTTTTTCGAACAAACGACCCGACGACGTGACACGATATTATATTATTATTATTATAATAATAATATGGGTGCAGGTGGAGTTGCGACCTCGTAGATACCTATAGCGTGACGCCAAATTTTCCGGACAGATTATTACCGAGGGGGATAAATACTCGTTTGAACATTTTTTCGTGCTGTTAAGACATTAATCGAGATTCACCTAAAGCTTATGATGTGATTTTATTTTTTCGATGAAGTTATGAGTGTCCTTTGACTATACAGAGAAGGCGGTTCGAAGTAGGCATATTTCATGTATCTTTGTTCGTTTGAAATAATGCAATTTAGTATATAATAATTTAACGACGCTTCACTATTTATTGCTAAGAGGACACACACGTACCATATAGTATGTTGTCTAGTTCTTACAAACGTACAACATCACAAATTTGAGCTCGACATGATCAATTTTGTCATCTAAACTCTAATATTAGAAGGAATTGAAATATTATCAAAAAAAATATAAGAATGCTATCCATAGTACGAGTATTTCGTAAGTTGTGTTGGTGGGAATTTTAAACATCATAGTAATTATAACGATGCAAAGTATTAACATTTTAAAAAGCTTATAACTCACTAATTTTAATCACGTATTTAAATATCAATAAAAAATTACAAAATTCCATAGATAATATTCTTGCCTTTAATTTTTGTACTAGTCAATTAACTTTAATATTAAATCAAACAGCACATAATTGGTTCTACCGAACACAAATGACGGAAACAATATTTTAAATATGAAAAATATGAGAAAAATTCTTACGAATCATTTGTAAGAAAATAGAGAAAATTATCAAATATATTTTAATATACTCTCTAATTCACTACAATATACTTATAACATACAACTATTATTACAGTAATTTTGCATCATTATAATTGCAGGTAATTTACATGCATCGCAAATAATTGAATTTATTATTATGCCATAATCACAGAGAACAAGTCGTATACATTGTTATGTTTTGTGATTAAACCCGTGTTAAACGCAATACGTCATAACACCATGCACGCAACAATATAATGTTATTGTATTATTATGGTTCAATTGTACGAAACATTACGTAGAGTAAGTACGTTTTAATAACATACGCCACGTTACTATAGCGGGTATAACAGGTGATATTGATATAAGTCGTAAACTTTTGAACATTGAAAATTACAAATAATAAATTTCCTATAATTTATCAGAAAATGGACGTATAATTCAAATTATATTACACGGGTCGTGCATTTATGATTGAAGTAAAAATATATATTATCATGTTTGTTTAATATACAAAATAACAAATACTATCATATTATGACTTCAACTGTACTTCTAAATGTGAAGTAATTTTAAACTATTCTTAAAATCTTCATCAATAGAACAAAATGTAACGATTAAAAATGACAATTTAATGGTATCAAATTATAGGATCGTGATGATATTAGTTATATTTATTGCTTGCAACATCCAAGTCTGGTGGTCAAAATATTTATTCGATATTTCTGTTTTTAGAAAAATTTAATTGAAAACGGTGAAACTGAAGTTCGGGGTTGAATAAACTCTATACGCCATATTGCCGAAAGAATACACAGATGACAGAGAACTATAGTCGTTAAAATACCGTCGCATACTGCAGCGTGACAACTATAATATTATTATTTATAACACGATGGTTATATAGGTTATCCGATTGCCGAAATTCATAATCAATAATAAATAACGAATAACTCGTCAAATTGCTCCGTTTCTAGTCAAACGATTGAACTCGACAGAGGCCGTGGGTAACTCAATCGCAATAGTATAGTCTACTTCAGAATTATTGAGGTAAAATTATTAATGGGCCCCCCCAAAAAATAAGGCTCCGAGTGTTATGAAAATAATTATTTTGATTTCAGTGAAATTATAGAAAACGCTTAATTTCAACGTCACGCGCACACACCGTATACCCTCGATCCAAAGCCTCGTCAGAAATTCTCAGGATATTTAGTTTATTTGCCGCTGCACTTAGCAGTCGGTGCCATTAAGTCGGCTGGTGTAACAGAATAGTAGGGACGGATTTAAATCGATTTCTGTCGGTATTATTAAATACGAATTGTCGTCGAAATGATTTTGCGTCGGGCCGATTAGAAAATATAGTTTCTCGCAGACGCTTAAGTCGAGCGAAATCCCTAACGCGTATATATCACTGTAAAATATAATATGAACGAGCATCAGCTGACGGTGGTCGCAATACGTAAGATAAACGTTTAAGTACTATCGACTTCCTTTTCGCGGTCGGAGTTCGACTCGCGTCACACTATATATATTATGTATCCTATGTATACTCGTAATATATTGTGCGTAGTGCAAACATCGTCTCACGATATCCGCTACAGCTATCGGTCCGACAACCTCCCTCCCACACCACCGGAGATGGGTGAGAACCCGTACAGATATATATATATGGCATACCGATAGCTGGTATCAATTTCTCATACGTTGGCATCTGTCCACTATAATATTCTCTGTATATTAACTTTTGTGCGCGGCCCCCAAATACTTATATAGTTACCTCTATCTATTATATATATACATATACCTATACGAGTATACAGAGTCCCTTCAATTAGTACACCTTATCGGATTACGACCGATCGCTGCCGCCGCCGGTACAGTAGTCGTCATCTCCTGGTCGTGCGAAGAGGGTATAAGGAGGGGTTGGAAGTGGACCAACGTACTTTGTCCCCGCTGGTTGAAATTAATGAGTCGGGAAAATTGAAAACGGTCAATCGAGCAGAACGCGTTGCGGACATCTTATAATACCCACAGCCTAAATATATATATATATATATATATATATGTGTATAAGTACATATAATTTGTTATTAATAACCCGATAAAATATTACTATAGTGGGTGGGTAGAGAGTGTCTAAATTATGCGTCGATGGAAGGCCCTGCGTAGAATTGTTTCGATATTATTTTATAGGTGGGGGAGGTGAGTGTAGATTTTTGTATTATTGTGTGTTGAAAGGTTGTCTCTCGTTAATATTTATACTAAAAATAATAACATCATAAGCTTGTCGACTGCATATAAATATATTTTTGTGTCTCTCGCAGACGACGAGAGAAACTCAACAAATTGCGTATTTTCATATAGCTTATAATATCTGACATTGTTTTCTTTTTACGTTATATTTACGGCGATTATTTTTCAATGATCGAATTAATAGCAGTCTGAATGGCGGTTATCGCATCTACATTATTATTTTATATGGCTACTTACCTACCCATATGTTGTGATTTAGTGAAGATATCATCGACTGTGCTGACTAAACCGTATGGGTATTGCTACATAGAGTATAAATTATTATACTCGACAATTACCGGATTAAAATGACTATTTAGCGTGACGTTCCTAAGTTATGAAGCACTGATAGAACAAGCAAAAATGTAATTTTGAAACCATCAATTATCGTGTAACGTCCAAATCATTAAATGTAATATAAATTTACCAAATAGTTATTGAACGTATCAACTATTGATAGAGTTCAGTTTAATTTAACTCACAGTAGGTATAACTACTGCGCACCCACAGCATAATACCGGTGTACATATATCATATTAATATTGTTAAGTATGCAAGTATAAAATATTTTTATTATTTTGTGTGCTTTTGCAATTTGTAATTAACCTTTAAAAAATTAAATTCATGATAAACTCAACTTATAAGTTAAACCGGTGATCTCGCTAGAGGCATGAGATATGAACAATAATACTATTGGCCATAATTTAATATTATCGTGTTTTTTTCACTATGACATTATACACGTGTAGGTAAATGATATTTATAAGTACCTGTATAATATTATGCGTCTAATAGAAACCTTTAGTAAATTTAGTTAGTAATTAATTTAATACCTAGCCATTTACACTCGTCAGTTCACTCCAACAGTATTTCTTACACTCATCTGAACATCTACTTTATAATATATGATTACGTAAAACATTGTAGAAGTGCTCTTAATCGAGGTATTTTCACATTTCGTTTACAACAAAGTTCACATCACGGGCCTGTATAAAGTTTTAAGTCTCGCCCGCCCCATGCACAACATACTTTTGCAAATCCTATTAAACAAATAGTATTGTAGAAGTTCCGAATGTGATTTGAAAAAAAAATCCACTAACTTATGCAAACTAACTGGTTCTCGTACAACAACAAAAGAACGTTGAAAAAGAACTAAACAATTGTTTAAACAATGAGGCTTTAATTTATTATTTTTAGATATACCTATCTCATGTTTTATTTTTTTTAGTAGTTGTACCTGCCTACTATTTATATAATTTATATTTTGAACTATAATACTTTGAGGAGGAAAATAAAATCAACTATAGTTAAATTAAGCTCATGCAGTTTACATTTAAATAGTGTTTTCATTTAATTTTCACTTAGTTTTGGTAAGTTTTAATAACAAGATTCGTAAACTTTATACTAACTCTTAATATAGCTAGAAAAACGTGACATTTTGTTTCTTTTTCATTTATTTGTGTTTTATAATTTCATAATATTATTTAATCACTTAAAAGTTTATCATTCAAATGTATTTGTATGTATAATATGAATATATTTGTCATGACATATTTATATTTTTAATTTTGTACAAACTATAAATGTTCACACGAAATTAATTATGTATCATTGTTAAAATGATAATTTAACTTTTTATTTCCACGAATTTCAATCATATTAATACCCCAAATAAACTAAAATATTCTCATTCGCATAATTAACATTATTATTATTATCATTATTCATAATACTCATAATAATAATGCATTGCCACTGCATTTTCTTTATAGGCAGTCAGAAAAATCGAATAACCTACAAATTCAATTATATATTTATGTATAGGCCATAATAATATTTTTATGTTATTGTGATGTAGTATGAGATATATTATACTACATATTATTTTTTATCACTTGTAATGTGGTAAATATCAAACCTTAACGTATACAGCGCAACATTTTTAAATAAAAATAAAAGTATATAAATAAAAAAAACATTGAATTTTCAATATCCTATTTAAACAAAAAGGGTTAACATGTTTTTCCGATTTTGATGTGGTATATTACGCACTTATGTACGCACTTATCCACACAACTACACAATTGCACGCGTGCATGTTCTCACAAGTATAATACATTCTTAAATTACTAGTAAACGTGACGGTGAGATCCCTTCGATACATGTATAAGGATCCCTGCTGAAATTCATTCGCAGCATACAGAGTGTTTCAGTCAGAATTTTCACACCCTATATACCATATATACTTTAAATAAAACATTTTAGATGGAACAGTATTAAAAAAAGACAAGTTTGTTTAGTGATTAGGTATATACTGGAAAATGAGCGATTCTTGTTAGTTAGCAAAATATAAATTTGTAGCGCTGCCAGACACTTCTTATCCGCTATAAAAATCTTAGTATTTGAAAATAAGCTCACTGAACATAGGTACTTAAGAAATCCAATAACCGGAATTCGAATAAAATTAAATGCATTATTCAAGGATACTATAGCGAAGGGGTGAGTACGATTGGTAAATCGTAATATATAGTAAGTTTGTAAGCTACATACCTATTATAATTTAATTGCTAAAAAATACAATACTTATTTGACGTTAGCGATTTGGGTCAATTGCATTTTGTAGTGTATAATTATATTATTAAATAGGCAAATTGTATTATACCAATTAAATAGTTTAAAACAATGTGTGAAGATTTGACTTAAATATACGTCATAATAATATTATCTTATATTGGAACTGTCAACTGTGGCTTACTATCTGGGTCTTATCAACAATATTAATGTCTGCTCAAACAATACATTTTTTTATAAATTATATATATATACAAGTGTTTGATTTTAAATAATTTTTGGTTTATGAATTTAAATAAGAAATTTAAAATTATTCAACACTGTTTACTTTAGTTTCGTGATAATGGATTAGAAAATATAGTTAAGAAATAATGATATCACTTTAGCGTTACATATATATATATGAGTGTAATGTATTTATACGTTATGCAGCTATTAAAAAAAATAAGAAGAAAAAAAGCTGGTAAGTAAGTAACCACTCCGCTGTGCAGTATACGCCGAGTGTATCTCGTCAATCGTCATTGAGTAAGTCACTATAATGGACGTGTTTAATACTTTAATGTGAATTCGATGATAAATCATTGCATAATACAAACGACTCAAACCAATGACAATACATCAGCCTTATTACTATAATTATATATTATTTTTACTGCTCAAATTTTACAAACATAATTTATTTTATTGTAATTTATATAATTATTAGAAGTAAAACGGTTAAGTTATATTGATTTTATACTAAAATTTATTTGCTGAAAATATCGCAATTATCATCATATTAATTATTATAATAGTAAAAATATGTATATCATATACTATCATAATTAACTTTTGATTCTAATCCTACTTACCGTTGGACAGTCTAAAAAGGTTCGTAAATCTAAATATTTTGAAGATATTATTATTGTGTAAAGTATTTTAATATAGATACGTAAAAGTTTCAAATTTCCACTTACAATATTAGTCTTAAATTAGAATACTATACTCCTATATGCTTTATAAAATATTATGTATTTTTATCAAAAGAATTTTCAAATGTTTGTGATTTTGAAAAACTTTGTCAACATTTGAACTTCTAACTCTAACATAATATATATGATCTATTATACACACAAAACGTATGCCTACCATGTATATTTAATACCTACCATTGAATGTATTTCAAAACAACATATGTAGGATTTCGTTTTAAATTTTAAAGCTTTTTAATCAAGCTTTAAAATGTTAATTAAATCTTTCGAAAAAATTCAAACATTGAATATGTTATAATATATAGCTTAAATGTAGTCTAAATCTTTTTTTTGAAAATTTGTTTAAGTATAGAAAATTATCATTTTAGTAATAGTCTAATAATTTTAAGATTTTACGATTATTATTTAGTGCAACAAAAAATTTCATCATACGATAATAAATCGTTATTTCAAGTCTAAACATCTAATTTCATCCACATTCAAACGTTGAAAATGTATTATTTTACAAGACTAGAGAAGTGGAAAAAATTGTGTGGAATCAAACTTAACTTTATTTTTATATATATTTTTTCTATTTCAACTATTGTATAAACTTGTATTCTATTTCATTTAAAATGTCTATGAATAACTTCCGCATAGTCAAAATATTTCAAATACCGTTTTGTATTGGCAGTTTAAATACAAATATTCGTTTAAGAATTATTACAAAATAAAAAAATCAGATCAAAACATAGATTTTCGTATAAATTTCCTTTTTTTTTTGTTTTTCCTAATTATGAAAAGTTCTCCAATATTTTAAATGTTGACCTAACAAAATACTAACAAAATCCACTTTCCTAGAAGTGAATGTATAAAAATTTGAAAATATTAGGTATGCATATTTTCTACTAATAAAGTGTCTTCAAATACAAAAAAAAAATTAAATACATATCATTATAAAATAAATACATTCATCGCTCCGCTTGAATTCTGAAAATTCTCAAATAAATTACATCATACTGTTCTACTATAATTTCGATGCACACAATTAAATTACAAAACGTGATTAACATACAATTCAACAACGGTTTTTATTTTTATCTATTCCTGTTTGATTATAGTTTTCGGATTTAGGTATAATAAATGTAATATTTTACGATCAAATATTTCCATACGAAAGACAGACGTACAATATATTATTTTGCGGTATATGAACATCAATACTACAGTGACTGTACTATTATGAACATTTTTGTGGGTACTAAAAAGCGAGGACTAATTTTCAAAGCCTCTTTTGGAATACAACTATTTGAATATCCGTCGCAGTATACCATTCCGCGATACGACTCCTATTCACCGACGGTTTTCCAGTTGACTTGGTATTGTTGTTATTTTTGCTTCATATCCCTTTCGCAGTTTCACCGCACATGGGCTTTTTATGTTGTTTTCATTTTTACTTTTTTTTCTTTCATTTATGTTCGGCTCATGAAAGGATCTGGTTTCATTGTTTTTTGAAGAAACTCGTGGTTCGGTAAACAAGCAAATGACCCGAAAAACATTGTTCACGTTTTGCACTCGTTTATTTGCAGATGAAGATTTTTATTCAATACATAAAACCAATGCCACTGTTCTATGTGTGTTTGTTGACATGATATTTTTCTTTTTCAGATTAAACACATCGACGAAAACTTTTAACATTAGCCGCGTCGGAATATTTGATTTATAATGGCTACATTTTTATTTACTATTATGCCATTACGTATGCGTATAAGCATGAACTACAACACTTATAACCTCATGATTACACAATGTTTTCTTTTTCTGTTCAAATGTCGTAGTAAACTGTACCAAATTTTAAGCGATTTCAGATAGAAAATGTAGTAAAATTTGTTAGCGGCTTATTAGATTCATTAAATAACAATTAATTGTAGGTTTATTTTTTTTTTTTACATACCCTTGAAACTATTTTCAATGAATATCTCTTATTAGGTAGTTGATAATGAATACGTCTAACTACTTTATTTTATAGAGCAGGATTTGTTATTAGTAATTTTGGTCTGATGGTTAATAAATACTTTTATTTAATATGAATACTATCCTAATATGATTTAGTATCATAAACGAAAGTGAATAATTTCATTATGAATAAATAAGACAAATTACCTAAAATCTTTTTATAAAATTTTTTTCTAGTCAAAATCATGAAAATATAATATACAATCTTACTTGTAAGTAATACTTAAAATATAGTAAAAGCATTGAACCAAATCATATTAAAATAAGAAAAATATTTACTTTTTAAGTTTTTGTTGGTTTAATTGAACTAATATTTCATAATTTAGTATTATCTGTCACTATTATGTTATAGATTCATTACAGCATACGTGCATCCTGTATCCTGCATTAAGTAATTAATCAAAGAAAGTAATTAATCTTTTCTCAAATTTAACATCCATTTCATGAAACATTTCTATAAGAAATACAATATTCATAACCTAAATATGTTTTCTATTTGATAACTTGGCACATAATATAATTATTATGGAAAATATGAATATTATTTTTCAAAAAACATTGTAAGTGCAGTACTAATATTTTTGTAAGACTAACTTTATAATAATTGAAAAATTATACTGTAGTAACTACAGTGTAGTTATTTTGTTATTAAATTTTTAATAATTTATTAATTTTAAAATTTATTAAATTTATTTTTAAATTGAGTATTCTTTAAAATTATAAATACTTACATCGTTTAATCAATATTAATAATTCAGATTTCTGTCATCACATTAATTAAATCACTTATTATCTTCTGGTCAGTGATAGGCCATGTTTATTAGACATTATTATTAAACAGCATTTTAACAATCACATTATTTTTTATAAAGTGTTATGTCAACAACACTCAAATCAAAATCAATTTTTTTAATATTTTTTTTTTTTTGGGAAACTTTTAAAGAAGTTATTAAAATGTTTATTGTTCAACTAAAATGTCTATCAAAAATAATTTGTTTTATATTATTATAATGTAAATTGCAGTTCGTGGAATCTAATCAATAATATGAATATCTAGGTCGATCAAAATGAAAACTGTGATTATTTTTTCTTGTATTAATTTCATGTTCAATTGTCATTCCTTTGTGATGAAGACATGCATACAACTGTCATTCAAAAGTGTAATTTAAATTTAGACATTTTAATAATGTGCTTATTCAAAATACGCAGGTGGGTACTACAGTAGTATGATTTAATAGTTGTAATTGACTTGTCAATAATTTTAGTGAATCTATATATTATTATTATATAGTTTTGAAGACTTTTCAAATGGTAAAAATAAAGCATAATTATTTATTATATTAAGGTCATGGACTGTAATTGATATAATGGAAACTATCTTCAATCAACATTCACCCATTTTCTCATGCAAAATTATTTTTAAGTGTAGTACATTTCTTATAAAACAAGAAAATATTATGTTCTTGATATGTAATTTATTCTGAGAATTCGGTTTTATTTCACCGGGAAAAAAAATTAATGATTTAGTACCTAGGTATTATTCCTTACGGTTTCTCTGTGCTATGTTTTATTATTTTTAAACTCAAAATAATAACGACTTACCATAGTTTATTCCAGAGGTGTCCAACCTTTTGTGAAGACTGGGCCAAATCATATGGGTATAAACTTTATACTAATAATAATAATAATAATTGAAAATATTAATAATCATTTAAACACATTAAAATATTATTTCTGTTAATTTATTTTAAACATAAAAATTCATAAATTCATAATATATTTAATTAACTAGAAAATACAATCATTCGAAGAAAAATTCTCTCGAATTACCACAAAAATGACTTATAAAGTAACGTCGTTAATTCATTATCGTTATGGCATTATGTATTCAGTGCACAAATATCATGCATGTCTGATTTTAAATAGTGATTAAACGGGGGTCTATTGTGAGATATTCTATCCTTATTTTAGCCATAAATATTTGACATATTTCCAGGGCTATATTTTATTTTCCAGTATACTTAATATTCTTCGGAGACACCTACAGTAAATCCATGATTTATTTGTTGTAATCATACTTCTATAATTTCTTTTTCTTATAAAAAAAATAGTAAATACTATATCAAAATAGTAAAATGTATAACATCACAGAACAATATTGTACAATGTGTTTGGTGAAATGTTATAAATCATTTTCAAGTAATTATTTACGAAAATCCATTTTAATTTGTAATTTATATTATACCACGGTAAATGTAGTGTCATTAAAAATAGACAAACTGATCTAATTTCACAGCCTCTTTTCTTCTATAGGTATCAATTTTACCAAAAACAATTGGACATGTTACGATTTTGATATAATTTAATGCAATGGCATACGCAAGGGTCGGATGAGTGGAACCTCCCTTCCTGTCCTCAGAGATTTTTCTGTATTGATTTCATTTTTTAGTGTTTTACATTAATAGTCATTGATCGTATTAGTATAGTTTTATAACTTTGTTATTGACGATTCAAATCAATCTTCAATTAATTAATATTTGTTTTCATAAGAGTAGGTTCATATCAATAAATAAAAATTAAGCAAGATTTTCAAATGGTAAGAAGTGTTATTGTTGCTTGTGCAATGTTCATTATTCAGTAAAGTTATTAACAAGTCAAATACATTTTAAATTATTTTAAATATATTTTTATGAGTATAATATTATAAAATAGTCTATTAATATGAATATTCATTTACCTAAAAAGATAAAAATTAAAAAGTGTTTTTATATATCACCTATATATTATTGAAAATTGTTTCTTCTTTCTTTAAAAAAATGTCTTCGAAGTTGAACTAAAATTTCTTAGTTAGGTGTCAATCATCAATATTTAATTTATTTTAATTTCAATATTTTACCTTGTGTTGTATACTCAAAATTAGGTTACAAATATCGTATCATATACTATCATGACGTATGTATTCCATTATCATAAAACCAATACACCCAAATGTTTATTACGTGTATAAATTATTATTGCGTTACGTATAGTTTATGTGAAAATAAAAACCCAACTTTTTGCACTTCCTGCATTTTCTTCTTTTTATTTATAAAGAAAATTGTACCTTTATCTGTGAGTAATGGATCTAATTTTAAGTACCCAATAAATGTATATCTATAAAGTGAAAATAAAGGTTACATTCTACTATTTCAGTACATAAAAAAAAATCTAAATGATGAATCATATAATATGATGATACATTTCTTATAAAAAATTATTAGGTATTGAAGATATATTTTGAATAATATAATATAAGATAGATGTCTTCTATTTAAATGTCGTATTTTAGAAATTACGAACCATAAAACTACATTTGAGATGAAACAATATTTACTTATATTTTATTTTCGTGTTTTCAAAATTCTATCGTAAATTATTATGATAGATTTTATAGTTATTGTTTTTTAAAATACTCTAAAATAACTAAGAAAATTATTGTTTCCATTTTTTCGTATTTTTTTTAAGATAAGTGAGAAAATGAAAAACAACTTATTTAAAGTACCAGCTGTGTTGCATTTCCAATCTATGTGTATACATTAAGAGCTTCACGAAACATTGACTAGGTACCCAAAAAGTGCTTTTCAAAGAAAAAAACGGTACATCGTTGTAAAACCAATTGCTCCTTTACAAGACTAAAATAAAAATGGTGTATTAAACAAGATTTAAAAAAAACATTTTGTAACCTACAAACAAGTCTATTTTAAAATGTAAACATCAAAATCTATCAACATATGAGATGAGTATTATGGTACACTACATTTTTAACTGTTTCTTGATACAACAAAAGTGAACTTATATACAAACATCGATATATATTTTAATTTTTTTATACACATTCAATTTTTTTCTGTGTCGTTCATCGTTTGGAACTGAAGTACGAAACCTACTTATAATATTTGTAATATCAACAAAAACAGGAGGCGATGCTATCTTAAGTGTTTTAAATTTTTATTTTTGAACTGAATAAAAAATTTCAATCGTGTTACTTATATTTATTTTTCATCATCAATATTTGTATACCACTAACGACACTTTAAAACGCTGTCTATACTATACAATGTATATTAAACATTGTTATTATAATATCAATAATTTTGTGTTTTGTATTATAAACAGCGATAAATCAAACATTCTACAAATAATATATTATAAAATTAAAGATTACAATATCACAATATCATATAACTTAGGTATACATTTTAGATTCTAAGCGAAATAATTGATTTTACTATTAAATGTGTTTTTTTTGGTTAAATTTTATTTGGTCGAACTCAAATGATTTTTTAACAAAAGTTTGTAGGTATAGGCATTTTCTGTACACCAAACAATTTTCAAAATATTTTCTTTTGCAATAATTGGTAAACGGGACTATATCTTGTCCTGAGTTTCTGGCTCTAGTACAGTTTCATGTCCCTCAATACTTGTCTCGGTCCTTTCCTACCTTCTCTAACACCACCGAACATCATATGATTTTAATATCAACTCAATCGATCGCATTGGACGCGAATTCAATGGATTGGAAAACTTCGACATATTCAATTTAAAAAGCCTGTCATCCCTAAAGTTATATGTTTATGAACCTATATTTATATATATTTTTTTTTCATGTGTCATTTTAGTTATCATTGCAAATGTTATTACCTATTTAAATTCTTAATTATCAATATGTTCGTTTTATTTTACTACATCAACATTCAATTAATGTCTATATTGTAATTAATCCTTCACAGGCGTATAAACTAATAAATGAACACATTTTAAAGAATAATGATTTTAGTTATTTTGTTGTAATTTTAAAATATTATTCATGGGTAGGTACTTAAAACTCTTAACTATATCATTATATTTTATAATTTATTTACACAATGACATTTTCAAATGCAAAGTTGCAGCAAGAATTAATTCAACCTACTGTATTACTTATAGTAAAATCAATTACTTCAATAGCAACAGTATCATAAAATAGACATAGATATTGCTCAGAATTATTTTTCATATACAATGACTTTATATCATTGAAATCAAATTTACACATTCATTACACTATTAAAGTTATCCACGCGATAACCTATAGTCCAGTGCCTACTGCCTATACTTCCCCACAATGTTTAAATATATTTTTCTACAAATTTCGAAACAAAATGTAGGCAAAACATTTGACAATTTACTATGCGATTTCTCATTATTTATTACTATACCTATTTAATAATACTGAAGGTAATATAGGCATTTTTTTTACATTTGATAAAATGATATTTTTTATCTACAATGATAAGGAAATCATTTTTAAATATCATTTCACAGATCAAAAGGTAAATTACTATCACAATTCTCACAAGTAGTGGGTACAGCGAATTTAATAAACTATTTTAACAGTAGGAACAAGTAATGTTCACCAATGAAAATGTTCTTATTAGTTTATAGGCTGATTTAAGCTAGATATTTTATCATACTTGTATTACAGATTAGATCTCTATTATATAAAAACTTTTGCAAATTTTATCTTCCATATTATATAGTAATTTGTTGTCATAGCGACCAAAAAATAAATACATTATTATTATTATTATTATTCATTAAAACTTAAAAACTTTAATACTTGAAACTCTCTATTTTTAAAAAAAAATTAGTTTATTATTTTTATCTTCTACGTGTTTTATTTTTAAATATTTTAAATTGCATATTATATTCAAAATGCAAGGTGATGTTTGTGATCTTTGAATCAAGTATGCGAAGCCCCCAGGGTATTGGTGAATACATGGAGCTAGGGGCAGTACTTCCATATGTAATAATATGTATTGTTTTGAACTAATATAAATTATATCATTCGTCCATTATTATGAAAAGTTGGTTGTCGAGGCCTTCCAATTTATTCTTACAAGCAATACATCAAAGTTGTAATTACTTTAGTACGGAGTAATTATATCATCCTATAATATTATTTTGTAACGTAGTATTCTTTATATAATAATACGTATCAAGGATTAATAAACTAAACTCTTTGTAAAGTAAACCAAATATAATATTTAACATACTCAAAATCGAGTGCTCGAAAACAACTTCAAATTGTTACTATATTCATATATTACATATATATTATTTATTTCATTTGTTGTTGTATATAATTACTCAGGAATCGAGATGCAACTATAAAACAATGGTTTGAAAAATAAGAAACGTTGTACATATTATGACATTACAAGGTGATACTCTTAATAATTCCTAAATTCTAAATTGAAAACAATATACATATTGAGTGAACTCAATTTAATATAAAAAAAATATTTAAACTCCCAAGTGTTAAGTATAACTTATAAAACATGTTAAATTTATAGTTAAGAGATTGCATTGGTTGTAAGAAAAATTTCATATTTATTATGTTCATAATTACTATTATAATGAATCATGGATTATATTATTTTATTATATATATAAATATAATAAATTTATTGATAATATAATAGGATAGTATTGATGGTAAACATGTAAAAAGCGTCTTAGACGTTCTAAATAATTACTAATTACTAAAACGAATTTAACACTTCGGCAGTATTTATAATTGAATGTGCGAGCTATCATGCCGACTGATCATTTAACGTATTCCATAATCGTTTAAAATAATTTCTTCTCTAGTCACACACATGCGGCTAACTCTTGAAGTAGGTACGTTTAATACATGTACGCTTGAAAACCTTAATATATCTTAGTGTTTTTCAGATATGAATAAAATAAAAACAAATGCTCTATATAAGTAGGAAGTACTCTAAAAGTACCGTTTGTTCGACTCTCGACTTCTGGACACAGTAAACGCATTTCGTGGAATCACCATAGGCGCAAATCGCATTATGTGTCAAGGGTTCTTATAGAAATATAGTACTCTGAATTTATTCTAGTGCTAACATCAAGATATATGAATATCTCAGTCATGTAACTTATCGTAATATTGTTTAAAATAACTGGTTTTAATATATTTTTTCAATTTTTTGTTACCTAATAAAATATGTTTAAAACAGGTTAATTCTTTTAACAGTACAAACACTATCTATAAGTCTAATCTGAAAAGTAAAAGTACATAAACAGCTGGTTCATAATATTTTAGAGGTTTTTGACAATGTTGGTTACAACAATAAATTGTACAATTTTTCTTATTTTTACCGATTAATTTCATCTATAAAAAGTTGATCTTTAAATAATAATTTCAAATAATATTTATTTTGATTTTGGAGTATCATTTTAATATCTGATGACACACTTTCTGAAAATGTTTATAGATCAAAAAAATATATTGATGATAACATTGAAAAAATAGAGTTTTTATAAAAATGAATAATCATTTAAAGTTTGGACGAGTGAGTAGTATAGCCGGCAAACTTTCCTCGATTCTATTATTATAATAGTCATTTATTTGTACCTACGTGCAGCACGCTGCTATACTCGTTCAACCGCATATCGTTACCTTATCATCGTGTACCTGCCATGCAGTTTGGATATCTGATGAAAAGCGAACGCAATGTGGAGTGTGCGGCCATATAATAAGTTTGATAATTATACTACCTTACAAATTAAACATAGCGACATTGTATTACATGCAAAAAAATGTCTGCAATATTGTAGTTTTACCTGCAGAAGACCGATCCGGCTGTTGACGGCGCCGTAGCCGTATTTACTACGGTTTCGGACGAGACACTCAACTATTATTATATTATTATATTATTACGTGATAAATTTTTTTATTATTTTAGTACAATATAACATGGTATAATACGACACGGGTAATAGAAAAAATCAAGACGAGCAACGGTAGTAATGATATAACGACGGAAAATCGAGCGAAAAAATTCTGAGCCGAAGAAACGAAACTGTTTCCCAACGAAATCTGTGGCGGCGGCCGTTGAGGGTGGTCAGTGTACGGCGATAAACACGAGTTCGAGGGAGCGGCGTAGTCGCAGCAGGTACGCGGCCGACGGGTGTGCGCGACAGAGTACGCCGAGTGTGGGGCCCTACTGAAATGCGCCACACTGCCGAACGGTGCCGGTGGCGGCGCGCCTGGGCTCCACTACCCCCTCGGCGGCGCGGCGCGACGGTGGCGGCATAGGCGACGGTGTAACGGCGATGCGATACTACTGCACGAATCGACGGCTTCGTTTTCCGAGACGATAACGCGACGATAATTTCGTGTTCGTCACACACCGTTCGGTAAACACTATACAACATAATGTATTATTACGCATAGGTATTCTGCGTATACGTCGTATATTTATAGGTACACTGCATTGTGGTTCAATATGCATCTTCGTCCCCGCGACGTTCCCATTCGGGTATAACTATACGACAAATTTATTCAAACATTATGATTGGGGGAATTATACAAGAGGATCAATTTTTAAACAATTACATTTTTACCTGTTTAAACATTACCTACAATATCCTTTACCGCGGTACAAACAACCTATTTTTTTCAAAAGCGAACTGCCCTAATCTACTGAATAACAGACATATTTTCGAAAAATATTATGTGTGAAATCTGAACGAGTACCTAGTTTCTGAGTTAATAAGGATGACACGCTAAAAATCTCCATTAGGGAGTGGTAGTATAGGTTTAATACTCTTATGGGACTATGATGATTTTAAAGTTATATTAATT
>PVMI01053741.1:0-14064 GCA_008528875.1 Aulacorthum solani
ATATTGGTACTTGAATGATGGGGGATGTGGGGGGCAGAGCCCCCCACGGGCCTGTTTCATTTAAATATGTTAAGCCCCTCCACATTAAAAACTGAAATTGCGCCTATGGATTCAAATAAATAAATAAATATGATGTAAAAGTACAAAAGTATAATTACATTGAACTTATTTAAAGCATGGCAATACATTATGCTAAAATGTTGAATAAATATTATCAATAATTGGAGCATAATCATTGAATGTAAGAGGCTTCCTTCCAAGATTCCTAGATTCAAAGGCTACAACCGTACATAAATAATATAATATTACGTTCATGATAAAATATAAATACTTTAATTACAGCTGATAGGATTTATCACAGGCAGCAGCAGATAAAGTATTGATAAGAAAAACAAGATATAATATTAATATACACGTCTTTGCCAAAATAAATAGTAAATAGCACTGTTTTAGATAGCCATGGTAAATACTAAATAGTAAATAGTAACCTGGTATGATCACTAAAGTCTAGATTTGGCTAAGTCTGCCCACACGTCACTTGTTTACCCATATTATCATGCCGTCATGAAATTATTGTTACTAAACAGCATACGCTACATTACGTCACGTGCTTCCCTGATCTGACCAGTGGCCGTCGAAAAGTTCCGATCATACCTCGTTGTTTATATCCACAGAAATATATTATATAATACAATATATATTATAATATCTGTGTTTATATCACGCAGAATACAAATACCTATTAAATGATACCAATTTGAATGCGTCAGTGGTTTAGAATTTTAGTCTTCACAATACTACTTTTACTACAATTCTTTAGTTTTTAAGTTCTGAATATTGCATTCATGTTAGTTAGAACTTATGTAGTTGAGTGAATTAGATCACATTTTTTTTAAATAATGAATAATTTTAAATTTAAATTGTTTAAATATGTTTGAAAGTTAAGTTTTTTTAATTACTCATGTTTGTCTAATATTTCCTAACTTTTGTTTTTAAAATCCACTTTGAAGTAAATTTTAAAATGATGAGCAATTTAAGCTTGAACAAAAAAACCTATATCTATGAATTGCCATATGCTGAACGTAAGGAATTCTGCAATTTAATTGATATGAATGATAAATGGGAAGAACTAGGTAACTAACCATTACAATATATTAAATAATACACATAGGTACCACCTACATTTTAATAATTTTATTACTACCTATATTATTATTACTATATTTTTGTTTTTAGGTGGAAAGTATATGAAAATTGACTGCGCAACATTATTTAAAATTAGTAAAGCTCCCATGCGAAATCATTCTTCCACTGATGAACTTTTAACATTATGGGGAGAACAAAATCATACAATATTAGAATTATTTACTATTTTATATGAAATGCAGCATTATCAAGCAATGACTATACTTAAACCATTTGGTATAAATTAAAAAAATTAAAATTTATTACTTTTCATATTATTAACTATTTTTTTTTTTTTTTAGTTGATCATAAGTATCATAAATTAATATATCAGGGTGATAAAAGCTTCAGTAACTTAGTGAAGACGGAAACTGGCAACAATTTAAATGTAATAATTGTGATTATATTATTACAATTAACTATAGAATAATTTAATTTTTACTAATTCCTTCATTTTATTTTTATAGAATGAAGTTGGCAATCTAATAAAATTGAACACTGATAGCAATCAAAGAAAAGTTAATAATTTAGAACGTGAAGATTTAAATACATTAGGCAAAATAAATGAGCAAATTTATTCTGATCCATCTGTTATGTTTTCCTCTGCTGAAGCATGTACCCCTTTGATAACATACAATGAACTGGAACAAGCTACTAATTACTGGAATAAGGAAAATATTTTGGGAAAAGGAGGTTTTGGAGTGGTTTTCAAAGGTATATGGAAAAACACAGCAGTTGCTATTAAACGTCTCGAAGCTCAGGTTATTATACATTTAATTATTAGTACAATTTAATATATCTTTTATGGTTGAAAGTTTTAGAAATAATATTATGTATATTTTCAGAAAGGAGCTGAACAACAATTTAATATTTTAGAAGCTCAACGACAACAATCCTTAAGAGAATTAAAATATCTAAATTCTTGCAGACATGATAATATTTTATCCCTATATGGATTTAGTATTGGTGGCGAAAAGCCATGTTTAGTGTATCAATATATGATCAACGGTTCTCTTGAAGATCGATTACAATGTCGAGTAAGTTTTATAAATATTTATTATAGAATAATAATTTTGAACTCTATGTAGGTTAAGTGTACTACACTTATACATTTAAAACCTATCATACATCTTTGAATTTTGAATTTTACTATAATACCTACCTAAGTATTTTATGCAATTTAAAAATCGTCTGACAATTTTGGTGTTTTAAACTTATTTTTTTCTTCAAATGTAACGAAAATAATCAATGAACATCATAAATCATAATAATATAATGTGCTACTATACATATATTAAAAATATTCACCATAGGACTAACTTTATATGTAAAAACAATCAAAGTATTTGGAAATATGGTCCATAATTTCAAAGATCAGAATTAGAATAAAATTATTAAAGAGTGGAGTTGTGGTGATCGTGCTATACTCCGTGCCACGAGAGAAGTAACCCGTGTTCTGATCAAATCACGTTTGAATCAACACATTTCCTACCTATTTGGTGTATTGACGTTTCACTATCATAAACTTTAACTTTGTTGTGCCTCCATACACTACTCTGAATGGCACACAGTGGGAGAAATAGGAAAAATGCCTTCAGTTTGCATGTGCATAACAGGTTACTTCTCTCATTTTGCAGAGAATAGGTAAATTATTCTGTAAAGTGCATACACAAACTATGATGCGGTAGATGTTCCCTTGTTTCCCTATCTTGTGGAGGAAACTATAACAGACATGTCAAGCTCAAAGTATTAACTAGGCCAAATATATTGAATTTTATACTAATTTTTATCGTATTTATTACTTAAATACTATACAAAATATTTATTAAATTACAGTTTATTAGAATATGAGAGAGTAAATTAACATTATGTTTACCTCTCACTAACATTGTTGTGACACAAAATCAAAATTGTATAAGATTTTATAGAACTATAATAGCCATCTGCGGACCTTCAAAAAAGAAGCCAGGGGCTGCGTGTTTGACATGCTTGCTCTATAGATACCAGTATCAAGATAACTTAAAAATTTTTTTTAGGTTGCTATTAGTATATCCTTACAGTTAGGGTATAGACTAGGCTCTAGTCAATTCATGGTTGATAATTACTACATGGGACTGCACGAAACATTTGGAGCATTTATTCTGCTCTAAATAATAGTCACTGAAAAATAGAATCAAAAAATTATTTATTTATTTCCTCTGGCCTTACTTTTTAAATACACTCAAGACTAATTTAGAGATTTTACTAACTGCTTAGCAAGTGAAAGTGTTGTAAAAATTGTTATAAATTATAATAATACTTTTAAATATAATAATTTAATATATTTCATCAATAGCATATTGTTTTAGCAAGGAACCAAACCTCTAACGTGGTATATTCGTTTTAAAATTGCAACAGGATCAGCTAGAGGATTGCAATTCTTACATGGAATGGATAAACCTCTAATCCATGGAGATATTAAAAGGTATTTAAAGGAATTTTTAAATCTTATAAATTTACTTAGTGAAAGCGAGAACAGGTCATATAATTTGTAACAAATATTAAAATATCATATGTTTGAATAGTCTTTTAAACATATTTAATTTTTAAAAGATGATTAATGTTAGCCAAATGTTTAAATAAAAGAAGACCTAAGCATATATCAGTATATTCCAAGGTGGGCAAATTAATACAAATTATGAACTTGAGTTGATTAAGGTAAATCAACATTAAGAGCATTCAGTTATAAGTAGGGTCCAAATATGTAATTTTTACATACCACTACTGAGCATAATTTAAAGTTTTATATGAGTAAAAAATATGGATGATCTATTTAACAGAGTTTCTTGGAAAAATATTTTCTTTTAATATTTTAGGGGTCAGGATATATTATTTTAGTTACTTTAGCATTTCTTGAAATATTTTGTAAATTATAAGAACAATGTTTCTTTTTATTATTTTAGTTTGCAATATTAAAGCACATTCCAATGTTCTGATATTCATTGGTTAATACAAATACATATTTTCTCATTTTTAAGAAAATATAAGCTGAATATTTTTATGTGTTTAGCAATAAATCATTGCATACATAAAACAATTCTGTGCAAAGACAGTTCTTTCTAATACATTATTATGTAGCTATATTTCATGATATGTTTTTATATATTTTGATGTTGCTTTTAAAGTAATTTAATTTACTATTAGGCTCTTGTATTAAATTTTTAAACTTTTCTACGAAGGAAAACATTTTGATTTTATATTATTGAATTCAAATTAAACACATTCATTACAGTATCTCTCTAGACATCTAATGTACAGCAGAACGTTCCTCACTTAGGTACTCTCTTTTTTTTTTCATTACCACCTGGGTTACAATTAATTATCTTCAATATTTTTATTGTACCTGAGATGAAATGTGAGCCGCGATCGTACTGCCCCCAGTGGCATTTTTTCAGTAATATTTAAATAGTAGATGGCCCTACCTGAAAAAACCCAACTAGGGGGGGATTATGATCTCGGCTCACTATTCATCTCGCATACTTTAAGAAATACCTTAGCATTTTGTTTCAAATGCTATTATTTATTTTGTGGATTAAGCAATCACATATTTTCATTTAATCAATGATATTTATTTGATTACTTTTATTGAAAATTATTGTGTATTTGGTATTTAAACTAAAAAATAATCCATTAATTAGTTTACTGCGGCTATATTATGCAGATATTTTTCTACATAGTTTTAATTAAATAAAGCTAAGTTATCACTATGAATGATGTTCCTAGTTAATTAATTAAGTTTTTTTTTTTTTAATTTAATTTAATTTAAATTTTATTTACAATCTGTTACATAATAAAATTGAACGATAGGTTATAGAGATGAATGAAAAAGAAAAAATATAGCTTGAAAATAACATATTGAAGAAAGACACTTTGTCAATAAATTAAGTTAATTCAAAAATTAACTTTCTAGTTAAGCTTATATGTTATAAAAATACAAATTTTCAACTCGTATTAATGCCTCCCTAATATTTATTGTTTTTAATTCTAACATTCACATTTTTTTGAACACCTGATATCGACCTGATGCAATCAATTGGGCAAATGTACCCCACTTAATTCTATTGTAATTCTGCTTATATTAGTGCAAATATTCTTTTGGATCCATATTTTGAACCTCGTATTGGAGATTTTGGATTGGCTCGTGAAGGACCTCTTCAAGAATATACTCATGTAAAAGTTAGTCATGTTCATGGAACAAGGCCTTATCTACCAGATGAATTTTTAAGAGGCAAAAAGTTCTCCACCAAAGTTGATACTTATAGTTTTGGTGTTGTAAGTATTGTATAGCAAGCTATTTAAATTATTATTCAATCTTATCACCATTACATTGTTATATATTCACAACATAACCTCTTCTTACTACAAAATACATTTTATTTATTTGATGAAAAGATTCTTGAAATTATATATTTTCCCAGCTCATTGATTAGAGGCTTATTAATTGGCATTCGACTTTTCAGAGTATTATATTTAATGAATTACAGTAAAACTTGCCTAAGATGCTTTTCCGTGTATGACGCTGTTTTTCATCAGTCCTTACTAGGGACTCTCTAGATATTTCCTATATTAGTCAATGTAAAATCCACCTATTAAGACACTCAGCTTTTCTTTATCTAATCAGATAAGATCCTTTTTTGTTTAGCAGATTACGAGAAATTCTAGTGGTTCTGTGGAATTAAAAATAGAAATTCTACTTGTTTACGCATACTTATTATTTATTTAATCGCTATACCTATTTTATCATTACTTATTATAAAAGTCTTACTGTATTTCATTTTATTACAACATTTAGTAAGTGCAGTTTTTTAATATCATTATACATGCAATCATTATTTGGTTATTGCTAGTTGAATAAAACGTAAAGCACTTTAAATTTCGGACAAATTCAACATTTTGAAGAAATATAATGAAGGATTGACTTAGGAAAAAAAAACAAAAGGGTATTGCTAATGAACTGGAGACCTTCCACTTTAAGAATTTTGTTGAAAAATAAATATAACATAGAACAAAATAGGTTGGCAGGTGAGACCAAACGACTAAACATTTTGTCATAATTCCTGCATAGAACTCTTCCCTGCCTCTGGGGAGCTGATCCCTTAAAAAGCGTTTTAAGCGAGTTATAAGCGAGTTTTACTGTATTATGATTTGTGTTATATTGATTAGGTGCTTTTTGAAATTGCTACTGGACAAAGAGCATATGACAGTTTAAGAAATCATAAATTTTTAGTAAGTATTGAAATAAACAACTGACAATGATAATAATTATTACTCTAATTGATATTTTATTTACATCAGCTATCATTATAAATGTACCTACATTTTATAGAAAGACCATGTTGAAAATAATGACTGTACAATTTCTGATATGGCAGATGTAAAGGCAGGACCAGATGAAAATAATGTATATGCTTCTCTTATGACTATTGGTAAAAATTGTGTTAGTTATAAAGCAAAAGATCGTCCAGAAATGGAACAAGTATTAAGGAAATTAGACTGTGTTATGTTACAAGAAAAACATCAATGTAAGTATACAATATATAATAATTAAAAATAAATTATTGTATAAATAATATATTAATTATAATTTAAAGCTACTATCAGACACAGTTGCTTACCTACATTTCAATACGAGATGCAAATGAGAAAACTTTCAACTCCATCTGGATCATACCATCCTCAGCCATGGCTATTTGTAAATTTCTTTGATCTAGCACTCAATAACTATTTGCATGTCATAAAATTAACATGGCTGATGGGTTACTAAATATGATTGTTACCAAAGAAATATTATTTAAGCATATAACACCATGATCAAAAATAAGGATAAATAATCAATAGGTAAAAATAAAATAACATACTTCTTGCCATTAAAGTGCTATTAAATTAAACTTTTAAACTTTTATTCAAATTTTAAATTTCTATTTAAAAAAATAATCCATTAAACATACAAAACCCACAAATAAAAAAATAATCACAGCAGATCATCTATGTTATTGTCTCACAAAGATTTTGTATTAAAATTGGTTAAAAGCAGCTAACTTAATAATAACTTTTCAAAAGCAAACTTGCTTAAATTCATTTAAAATTGTTTAATTATACCTAACAGTTATAGAAACTTTTCAGAAAATAAATTAGTTATCAATTTACCATCCAGACTTAATATTTAATAGGAAACTAGCTATGGTAAACCTCAGTTAGATGAATTTTGTTTCATCGGAATTATACCTTTAACTAGGTCACTGTAATGAATGTATTAAATTTGTATTCATTCATTGCATACATTCGGTAAAAAAATTAAGGGGCTAGAAATATCAATAACTAGATATTAACATAAATTATTATATTTTTGAGATTAAGTTAGAAATTACTTTAGGGGAAGGGGAGCTTTAGGAGTTTTTAGGGGGCTAAGCCACCCCAGGGTCCCCTAATTTACACATGCATACAAAAAATAATCCTGAGTGAAGACCACAACAATGCAGCTCGAATACCATGTGCAGGGTTGTGCTATTCATTCCCTCACTTCATTGGTTCACCACCTTTTTAACATGTGACCCTATATAGCCCGTCACATGAAAATATACTGTAGAGAGGGATTTGCAACCCTGACAAAAACTGGTTTTTTTGTCATTTTACTTATAAACTAAAAAAATGTTTAAAAATAATGAAAATAAATTGTTGAAAATTCATAAATGTATCTATAAATAAATGTAACTTAGTTAAATCAGTTATTTTTTTCATATAAAATTAAAAATTATACCTTTTTTAAAGCTGATAAATAACATAGGAACTTAATGGAAATCTTGCAGTTTTTAATACATTGATGTATTAAAATTCTTTACTATAAGTACTTATATACTTAAATACTTCAATCAATGAAAACATCCAACAAAATAATTTTACGTATCGTATTTGTTTACCAATGATCCTCAACTACCAATACTAAATTATAATTAGGTTCCAAATTAATTCATAGAATTAATTCCCTAAACATGTTATAATATCAAATATTATTCAAATCAATTGTAATTCTATGAATGAATAAAAATATAACAATAAACAATAGTTATTAATTATACATATACGTTATACATTAATGAGTATACTCGCATATATGGGATACTACTGAATAAATTGTTATATTTTTCTTTTCTTAAGACACTATTGCCCATATCACTTTTCTATAACAATATGTATACATAATATATTCTGAGAATATGCAATAGCATTACCATAAATTATTATATTTCTAAATAATATTTGATACATCCCATAATTATTTTTTTTTTTATACATACAATTAACTTCTAAAAAGTGAAATATATTTTATATTTGTGGTTTTAGATAAAAAATAACTAACAATAAAATGAATGAACTCATAAAGTCATAACTTGTGAGTTTCTTCATAACATGGTGTAGCTGAATGGGAAAAAGCCCTGGGGCATTAAATAAACTAGCCTCCCTCCCAACTAATATTATTCTTGTGAAAATTCTAAATATACGCGTAAACGTAATATTGTGGGGCTCTGGGGCACTATCCCACTTTGCCCTTACTCCACTTAGTGTATCTATATTCTATAAGTCAGCAAGTGTATAACCCAACTATTGCAGTATGGCAGGATGCCTGTGTTACTTATAATATTCGGCTATTCCAATAGTCTTTCCTACTTATTCATTTTTCTCTATTATATTTAAAATAAAGAAAAGTATCTTTTTAATTTGCTTTCATTATTTTAGAGTCCTGTTCCGAGTAATCAGTTGTTAAAGCAAAATACATCACCTGTGCCTCATTACGGAACATTAATTATTCCTGATCAAATCGAAGGTGCAGCTATGCCTCAAATAGAAGAGAACAATTGTCTTAAAGTAACAAGCAATCCAGTTTCTGCAAGATCCACAAATGCCTCGTCATCCATTAATGAATCACTTTTTAACAGTCAGTTGCCTCATAATAGTAATGGAGATTCACCTAGTACACCTCAATTTGTCGATTCTAAACTTCAAACTAGTGTTGAAAATAAAAATGTGAGTATAAAAATATCTATGAACTGTTTTTAAAATTTATATACTAACATAATATTAATCGCCATTTGGGATGAAAGAAATAGTATGAAAAAATCTGATTCCCTATAGTAGAGATGGGGAACTCAAAGTTACCAGAGAGCCAATTTTTAGAATTTTAAAATCTAGATGGCCACATACTATTTTTAATGGAAAAATGGAAAATCAATAAAACATTGTAAAAGTAGATATTTTTCAACAGGTAATTTTTTCCAAAAGTTCATGACAATCTCTTGTAAATAAAAATGGTTTTGTTTGCAACTCACATAATTGTAATTAAAATGTAGCATCTTCTTTTCAATTTCAACTTCCATAGGACTCTTGTATGATTTTTTTTTCTACGAATAATGTAATTCAGTAACACAGAAAAACGTTATAATTGTTCGAAGTAATTTGCAAATGTAGCAAGTGCCAGATAAAAAAGGTATGCTGGTAGCCAGTTTCCCATCTTTAACCTATAGAATTCCTCCTATTGGTACATTATTAGGTTTACAATAGGTATGCGTCCGGGTGCAGCAAATACTGAATAGTGCTATCACTGCACCTGAAAATTTATTTAAAAAGCTCAAACCTTAAAAATAATTTGAAAAAATATTGAATTTGAAATGTAAATGTTTAATGCTGATCGAATGAAAAATGATAAAATGACTTACCAATGTGAGAACTGAGATGTCATTTGTACAATGTACATTAATCTACTGACCTATGATGACAGTAGATAACAGTTAAATTAGGGCAACTTTGCACATTCAAGTTTAACAGATGCCTATAAATCATAAATTTAGAATGCTCATATAAACAAATAATATGTGTACATCATTTTTACCCATCACACCATAATGAAGTAAATAATTGGGAAATGTAAGCTGCTTGGTGTTGTATTAGCCATAGCACCATTTATAAATGAGTGCTGGTATCAAACACAATAAACTATGCATGCCTGTGAATTTAGGTTAGTTCTATAAACAAAGATTTAAAATGTCTATATTCTAGAGTGCTTGGAATAACTCAATTCCTGGAGAATGTGATGATTTACCATTGATATCAGAACTGCGGTTACAACCTAATCAAAACTCTTTATAATAATTAATGTGTTGTATGTTTAAATTTTTATCTTATATTAATGATTTATTTTTAAATTTATGATGTTGAATTTAAATATTTTATTTTTATATCTAAGACAGTTTTATAAAGAAAACATTTAATAATAGGTAGTTAAGTATTTTTATTGCAACTGTATATAATTTTTTTTTTGTTATACAAATTTATATTTTATTTTTATTCAAATTACAGAAACTAGATAAAATAAAAAAATATTTTTCTTTAAGATAAAGTCAGTTCTTATTTCAGTGGTTTTATTTTAATCAAGAGTTACATTTCTGTCTCACAAGCATGTAACATTTCAAAATTGAAATTTATGTTTGTCGGTTCACATTTAGTTTTGTTGCTCTTAGACTTTGTACTAATATCAAATAAATAAACAACATTATCTATGTTCTCGCATCAGTTTTTTTAGTTTAAAAGTAAGCTTAAAATATGTAAAATATAATCCATTTAAAAATATTCACAAGTCATAACTTGCTTTAAATTTGATGATGGTTAATTAACCATATTAAAAATTTAAAACTAAGAAAACTAAACATGAACTGCTAAAAAGTGAGGAGATAATGTAGGCTTAAGTTCATTTTATATAGTTTTATGATCTATTCCGTTTTAGTTTTTAAATAATAGGGTCAACTAAATTAAAAATATATTGTATTACCATGAAATAATTTGTACCTTTTGTACTAGACATCAATGACACATTTACAAAATGTAATTAGGTATTACGTATATACAATTAAACAACAATAAACTGTGCTAAGACAAGCAAGTGATGAACTAGTTTATGTCATAATGTCATAATGTTAAAATTTCAGTTTTAATAATAACTAGATTAATTACTTTATTCTAATGTCTTAATAATTATTACTTTTTTAAAACAATACAATATTTTACAATACAAAAATCAAACAACTATTAGTTATGATTATAACTTTATCTACAAATAAAATTTATTTAACAATTATTTGGTTATAACGAAATGTGTACAATTATACATAATATTTATAATTTTATGTACAATATCGCTTGTCATTTGAAGTATCAAGAATACAGGGTGAGGGAATATTACTACAGATCTTAAATTTTATTCAGTCTTATTTCACGACAAAAAAAAAATTAAAATTACATTAACATTTTGAATGTAGAAAGGCACAGTTTGAAGTTTTACAGAAACCTTGTTTTGCATAATATTTACATAAGCGACCACCTACTCTTCCATTGCCTGGATGACCGCCTCTCCGATTATATGGACCTCCTCTATTACCTCGTTGATTATTACGGTTAATTTTTCCTCGATACGAGTCATAATTACCACCCCTAGGATTGTCCCATCTGGTGTGACCACGGCCGCCACCGCCTCTTTCAAAATGTGGTGGGCCGTTGTTAGGAGGAGGTTGTTGTTGGCCCCAATGTTGATCATGTTGCATTGGAGGCCCAGGTGGACCCATCCATTGGTCTTCTTGAACAGGTGAAGGATGATGTTGCTGTTGTTGTTGTTGTGCTTGTTGTAGTGGTGGTGGTGGTTGCTGTTGCAGTGATAAGGGTTGAGGCTGTTGTGGCATCTGATCACCCATAAACATCTGATTATTCATCATCATCTGGTTAGGGGGAATGTACATATTGTTTGCTGGAGGACCCATTCCCATCATATTTTCAGGCGGCATACCCCAATTAATTTGATTACCCGCAAACACTGGGAATTGAGGTTGCTGTATCATCATATTGGGCATTGGCATTATATTGTTCATTCCAATAGGAAACTCTACAATGGGAGGTTGATCACCTTTAGGTTCTGGCCAAGACATACTAACATAATTGTAAATAGGGGCTGAATCTCCCGACATGTCTTCCAAGGGAATGTTTAATGGTTCAGAGTATGGTACTATTTCCATTTGATCAGGTTCTTCTGGTGAATCCGGTATCCTGTATAATATAGCCAGGTTAATAATAATATACTATCATAGAGATTTAAATTTGATATAATACACTTACATATTTCTGGTGAAGTAAATAGCTTGCAAAACTGATTGTTCTCTAAGAGTCTGTTTCTTTTTTTCTTGACTGCCACTGCCATGTTCCATTTTTTCTTTACCAAGCTCTACTGGTAAGTCGACTAACAAGCTATCATCTAAATATCGCCAAGGTGTCTTTGATTCCATATTATCAGCAGCATCTAAACAAATGTATTTATTAGTATCACTCCTTCTATATTTTGGGATAAGGTGTAATTTATTTTTTAATTTGAACATCTTACTTAATTTTCGAACAGCAATAAAATTTTGTCTTTCAACATCTCGTTCATGCATTTCCATAGCTTTAAAGTTCTTCGTTACATTTACTAAAACAATTAAAAGTACAATAGATAATTTTTTTTTTTTATTACATTTTTTTATTTAGGTGAATTGTTCATAAAAACACTTCATTTAACCACCATTAAATATTGAATAAACTAATAACATATCAACTTTAAACTGGAATCAGATATGACTTGTACCTATACAATATATATATACCTTATAAAACCCATATAGGTGTAATTATCAATTTTAGATTTAATTTAGCAGGTACATTGCACATTGTATACATGTGATGAATTTATAAGAATAAAATAATTAACTCATAAGTTACTCTTCATAACATGGTGTAGCTAGTAGGGCCTTCAGGACAGTACATAAACTAGCCCTACCCTGCCTAACTAATATTATCCTTGTAACAATTCAAAATACACAGGCAATATTGTGGGGCCTGTTACCCCTCATACTCCCCCCTCGTCATTCAACGCTTATGATAATACATCAATTTAGTTGGGATTTACTTAGGAAGATATTAGTAATAAGTACCTAATAACAAATAAGTAAAAACTAAACAAAACATTGTGTACGTACAAGATAACATATCAAAATAAAACAATAATTAATACCTCTTTCGGTTTCGTCGTGTTCAAAATAAGAAACTTTCACCAAATCGTTTTCTTGTTTCCACGAAACCGATTTCTTTGACGATTTATTTCTGACGTAAACCAGAACACTTCGCATACCACTTTTGTTGTCTTTGCAATTATTGGTAGTTGATTCATCAATAGCTTTAAAAACGTTAAATATTACATCAAAACACATATAGGTAAATTTATTAAATAAATAATTACTACTTACGACTTTGGATTTTTTCCTCGGGTTCATCAGTATTGAGTGACTCGTTTGTAGAATCCAGTAAAGTGTCTCGATAAAACTGTACAAAATAAATGAAAATGAGATTTTCTAAGACCCACCATTATTTATTAGTTCATTCATAAAAATGTTGTATACCTTTAGTTGTGGTGGCTTTTCAACTACCGGTTCAACATTTAACTCTGGTTCTGGATCAGGGGTCACATCATGGGAGGTGGTATTTTCTGTAGATAACGGTACGTAATCTGAAGGGGTATTCGATTCTGAAAATGATGACGACTCATCGGCGTTCGTCAAGGGTTGAGGCAAAACTAAAGAATCCAAATCCAACGTTGATGGTGAGTGTACTGGAGATCTTGGTGGTGATGGTAAGCCAGGTTTCACAGGAGACAATGGGATGGTAGATGGGGGAGAGTCTTGATTTTTTTTAACAGCATCCGGTTTAGGTTTCCGTTTTTTGGTGACTTTTGGAGCCGAGTTTAGAACGTTCAACATAGCATCCATAAACAAA
>PVMI01053788.1:0-12880 GCA_008528875.1 Aulacorthum solani
ATCCTTATCATACCACTGACATCTCCACATATTATGTAGTTCAGTTCTAAGACATGAACTGTCACTATATGTAATATATTTATCATAAATCATAGTAATTGCCTTCAAAATAGAGTCATCATCGTAAAAAGTAAAATTTGATGGAATCAGTCCTTCTAGTCGCATGACATCAGATAATCTGTCATCGAATCGTGTATGCAAAGCTTGAATTATGTATAATCAAGATATAGAAAATACACAGATATTTTAAAATATATTTCTGGATGTTTTACATATATATTGACTCGATGAGTTTCTCTAATCGTGACTCTGGCAATGTATAATAATATTGTCTATGAATATTAGGACCATAATGGTCGTAAATTATTAGTGGTAAACACACTATTTAAGATACTATATTACATCAAGCATGACCGTATCTAGCATTCATTTTTTTTAGGGGGGGGGCATTTTAGTATAAAACCATATCATCATTTTCAAGAATTTGAATTAAATATAAACATATAATTGTTGTAGGTACCAGTACAATTACAAATTTACTTTATTAATTATTATTATTCAAAATACATCAGTTTTTATTTTTATTTATGTACTATAATTCTGTATTTATTTAACAATTTAACAATTTTAATCATCAAATCCAAAAATTTTCCATTTTACCCACTTATATTATTTATATTATAGTCTATATAGGCAGTGGCTCAACCAAGGGGGGTGTTTTGGGTGTCTGGACACCCCTCTTGAACCGTATAATAGGAAATTTATATTTAATTATATTCAATAACCATTGAAAAAAAATGGTTTTTTAGGTTCATAAGTCAGTTAAATGACATTTATTAATCATAAAAAAATTATTAAAGGGTTTCAAATGCTTTTTCCAAATGAACCTTTTAATAAACAACAAGAAAAGTTGATAAAAAATTTGGTGGAATTTTATGCTAATGACCTGGAAGATTCATTAACGGTTTTAGCTGAAGTAAAAATTTGGCATCATCAAGTTTTTAAGCTATGACTGGAAACCAATTTAAAAACGGTTACTGCAATTGAAGTAATCAGTAATTGCAATAATGCCCTATATCCCAACATTTATAATAAACATACGTGATATAATATTATTATATGTATAATAGTTATTAATTTTGTAAACTTCTTGACAATTACTAAAATTATATATAACTTTAATCTAAGCATACGTGATATAAATTGTTTAGTTAATAAAACGTTGGATATCAGTAGTGTATTCATAAATAATTATGGTGGTGGTTTGATTCAAATCGTTTGAATAAAATAATATAATAGGTAAATATTTAATAGAAGTCGTGACGACTGTCACTTGTACATAGTATACTAACAAATTTGGGTATGAATTGGGGAAATAATTTATACGCTACCGGCGGACACCCCCTTGAAAAAATCCTAGTTGCGCCACTGTCTATAGGTACTAACTTAGTTAAATCTATGGCCCAGTAACTATTTTAAAATAAATAAATAATGATTTTATTCTAATAAAATACAAAATTTGAATCATTAAGTAGAGAATAGTAATAAAAAAACTTACCAATTTGAAATCGAATAAGTATCAATGTGTTTTTGACAAGTTCCATGTACGGTAATGACTGGAATCCAAATGAAAAATAATACTCCTGTCTATCGGATACCAGAGTTAAAATTAAACATTATCGACGTCTTCTAAGTAGTAGTACACAGTTTACCACAACGTACATCAATATAATTTATAATGAATTAATAAAACCTATGTATTTTATAATTTTTCAACTGCCATAATATATCACCAATCTTGTATTAAATTTTTAAGTTTTTCGACCCAACAAATACAATTTTAGAAAAAACTAAATAAATTAAAAACTAATAATGTCAGTAAACAGCTCAAAACAAGTCAAAATATTTTGAAAATGTTATCAAGTATAGAAAATGGTAATAAAATTGTGAATATTGCATGAATCTACTGTAATTTTTTAAGAGTTGCACCAAAAACCAAAATCGATTTTATGTAAAATTACGGGCATTTTTTTATTTTTCTTATAGAGCTTTTGAAAACTACTGAGAATTTTAAATTGTGACCTCCCGAATGCACTAACTAGATTCACTTTCCTACCGGGAACGATGCTGAAGTTGAAAATCGAAGCATTATTTCGAATACTTTCACAGACACAAAACATAATAATAATAATAAAAACAAATAAATCAATATACATACATTACTTTGAATGAAGTTGATTCTAGATTTATCACGCCTAGCTGAAAGTGAATTGAGTTTGACTAATAGGCCTGTAAACATGTTTTGGGTGGGGGATAGTGAAGCAACAACCAGCAATCTTCATGGAACAGTTTTTGCACCTGATCAATTCGGTGAATATCAGCAGCGGTGTACACACAACGGACCAATACTCAAGAACCAAACGGACTAAGACATGATTCAACCAACCACATTACTAATAAGTAACAAGTCTTAGATGTATACAGAACCATTTCACAGATCTGACCAAGAGATGAAATACCCTGAAATTCCTGGTATGAAATTAGATTTTCTTTACAAAAAAGTCTATGGGTTGTTAACAATAAAAGAAAAAATTCACAATTCATGATATGTAGTCTGGGTAGGTACCTAATATAAATTATTTAAATTATTATTATTATTAATTACTTTAAGGATTCCCTAAAAAGGAATAGAGGTCAACAAGACAGCTTGAAATTGAATTTTTTTTTAGTTACAATGATTTATCATTTAATTCTAATTGAACACATTCATTACAATTTAAGCTGGTGTACTCAATGACTGGATACCCTTAAAAACAACTAGGCAGCCATGGATTTTCCAGTTTCTTAAATTAATCAAAAAACAAAATCTTAAACTTAATTGATATAATTTATAAACTATTGTAAGTAATAACACTTTTTATTGTTATAATTTAATAGTATTTATTCAAAGTCTAATAGTAATTATACATAAATAATACACAAAGTTTCAAACCATAAAAATCCAATTTTAATTATCAAACAATTAAAGACAAGTTTAATATATATATTATCATTCATGAATAATAATACAAATACCATAATTAAAATTAATTTAGGTAATCAAAAAAAAAAAAAAATACATACCTAAGTTATACCTAACACATACATTTAATATTTCCCTAACAAGATTTAATTTTTATGAAAATTGACAAAATTGATTTATTAAAAAAACCTTTCTGTTTTTGGTAGAAAATAAATCGTACTAAATTTAACCGTATTCTGTAAGGAGCGATCCGACAATAGTTTAAATATATATAGGTATATTTTTCAATAAGTTCAAGCATTGGTCAAAGTAAATTTATAATTTACATAAACGAAAATTTGCTTGTGTAATTGTAAAGAACCTCTATAAATTAAAATTTTATTCAAAAAAAAAAAAAAAGAGAAAAAAAAAATTATTAAACAATTCATCAATAAAAATATAGTCAACTCTAGATAACTCCAAATTAATGGAGAAAAAAAATTGAGGTATCAAAAACCAATTAAGTGATATGGTGTTTAAAGAAGAATTTGAATATTTGAGACATTGAGAATTTAAAGATGGAAGGTTGAAGTTACCAAATTTACTATAAAAATTTAATTTATAAGTATAAATACAATAATAAATAATTTTTTTAATCTGAGGATCTTCAACCTTTTTAGGCAGTAGGCCCATTATTTTTTAAAAATCGCATGGGTTTGTATTTGTAATAAAAACATGTTTAAATGACAAAAATGTACATGCTGCGCTTAAGATGTGTCTGACAGTCTCAAACAATGAGAAGGAAGACTACCGATTAAAGACTCCCATTTTAAAGTTAACTAAAATAACACATAATACTCTCTTTTCTTTACAATTATTTGAAAGATTGGAAGACTAATATTATACTTCCTAACTAATACTTTTAACTATCATATTTTAATAATTGTATAATACTTTTCATTAGGTAACAATCATTAATGATTTAAAAGTAAGTTATAAATATAGCTAGTCCAATAATTATAGAATAGTTTAAACCTAATCAACAATAGATACTAAAAAGTAAACAAATAACATGAAAAAAACAAAAATAATGACTTAATTATATAATACTCAAAGTTTAAATGATTCATGATAAAATAAATCAAAGCTATAAAAGTCAAATAAAGTATAAATCATGTATAATGACTAAAAATAAACAAAAAAATTATCGCCATCGTGTCATAGAATCAGCTTCTGGGGAATTATTCTTTGAAGAATTAGTTGCACGTCTCATCTAAATAAACAAATTAAATCAGGTTTTTTTTATTTAAATCTTTTAATTGAGTTTAAAAATGAAAAAAAATTATGATAATTTTTGAGTTCAATTAACTATTTATAGGTGTCTAAACATATTTTACTCAATGTCACACAATTCATAAGACCTCAAAAAAGATGAAGTATATTATTTAAAAAATTTAAAAAGAAAATACATTTATATCTAATTTAGGTTATTGTATAATACATATGTGTGTACGCATGCTATTTTAATACTACAATGTATGTGAGTACAATACTGAAATTATATTATTATAATTTATTGAAAAATTTAGATATCATTGAAAGCAAAATAAAAATTTATACAAGATTAGCACCAGATTTTCTAATTATGAAATAATTTTTGATATGCATTGAAAATAATAGAATTACTCTAAGTTCATTTTTTATAAATTTAAGTTGTTAATTTATGAGCATTTGGAATAGATTTTAGTCAAATGTTTTAATAACTGTGGTGACTGATGCAGTGGCATATCCAGGGGGGGGAGAAGCTTCAGCCTTTCTCCATTGGCTATGTATTGGTATAAATCTTATCTAATAAAAGGCCAAGTACAAACCTTTATATTTCTGAAAACTGTTTCGAAAAAACATTTTGAGTAATATCAATTATTTGAAGAGGTTATAACAAACTAGTATAAGCTAACAGATATCAAATTCTGATTTACTTTGTTTAGCAAACCCCCCCCCCATTGAAAAATCACTGATAAACAATAGTAGCTTAAATACAAATTATGTTTTATCTTGTATAACTGGAAATTAAATTGTATGGTATAATATATACAATAGATGTATGGATCAGTGAATTACATAAAATATGGATATCTATATGTAAGCAATAATGGGGTACAAGTATATTATAATGACTAGATATTTTTATCTACATTGTATACCGTAAGACAATGCAACATAAGGCTTAAAATAATAGTCAGTTAAAATTAAACTTTGAGCAAAATATAAATTATTTTATTTAATATTTCTAAAATATACTGTTTTTATGCAACCATCTAGAAATCTGCAATATATATGAAATATCAATATGTTTATTAAGTATTACTCTAATTCAAGTATTGAAAAATATGCATTTGCATCAAATCTGAGCCCTAATTGTAATAATAACTCATATAATTACATTAGCAGGAGATGTACAACTATCCGTTTGATTGTTTTGTGTCTTCGCCTACAAATAATAATATAATTAAAATTTAAAAATATAATATGTGCACAGTGAACTTATTTAAGTTATATTAAACTAAATATTTTTTTGAATTAATTTGATATACATATATCATACCTTATTATATTGACTTCTAGATAAACTATCACTTCTAAAATCTTTATTTATTTTTATATTTTCATCTTCTTTTTTATTGTAACCTAATGGTTTGAGAATTGCAGAGTTGGATATATTTTCATTCACTGGGCTCTCTATAAATTAATTTAAAGCAAGTACAATATACGTTTTATGGATTGAATAAAACTATACTCTATACACCAAGAGAACACGCAATGGATAAACAAAAATCGGTCTTTTGTGCATTCCCATGCGACACTCTGTCATAGTGAAATCAGTGTCAATGGTAGGTTGTCACAAAGGAATGAGCAGAATTGACATGTTTTCTCTGGACAGAGTAAAAGTACATAACATTGAATATAATATATATATATATACCAGAGTTTAACTCCTTGACTAATGATGACATAGCATTTGTCACTGAATCTGCAGCGACTAACAAATCATTTCTTAAACTTCGACTGCCACATGTCACAGAACCACTTATACCAGAATTTAAAGTAGATGTATTTACAGGTGTACCTTCACAAAAATACAAATTTAATAATTTACTATTTTTTTAAAAGAAAAATTATGCAATTTTCCTACTTGCTAGGGAGTTACCGGTGAATGCTGATCTTACATCACCAACCATTGATGAGTCAGATGTGGACATGAGGGACAGTGATGAAGCTGAAGTCAAAGTTCCACCAGGTGTAGGAGGTGCTGACTTTGAGGGAGGAGGAGATTTAGTTGAGCGTGGTGATGAATTTGGAGTTGAACGTTGAGACCCTTGATGGTTCTAAAAAAATATTAAACTTTTGTTAAACAGAAAATCACCCAAAAATGTACTAATTGCTAACTCAAATATAAAAATTACACTCTGCTCAGAATCTAAAATTTCAAATTAAATAGTATGACCTTATAAAAATGATTGGGTTATAACTCAAAAATCATTGGTAATATCACTGTTACATATTTTTAGTGAAAAAGTATATTGAAAAATAAGAAAAGTAGGTAACTGCTCAGCTATATAGTAGGTATTGACTGTACTTTGTCATATAGAAACTATATTTAAAATTGAAGATCAAAGAATTTTTTCTGCTTAACATTGTGTATAGAGACACAAAAAATATACATTCATCAAAATATAAAAATTATTTTCCAAATTATAAAATATTCCTACTATTGTACAATTAGAATGAGTGTATAATGTGTAGGCAAAAGTGTAGCCAAGATTATGAAACGGTGGGAGGGGGTGGCATAAATTGAAGATCATTTTTTTTTACAGTTTTCAAATAAAAATAATACATTTATTAGACGAAAAAATGCAATGGTGGGAGGGGGTAAACAAAAAGCTCTCTTTACCTATACACCACAGTGTATAGGTAAATTATATAAATTATTTACTTTCAGAAGTTTCATTAATCCCTCCAATTGGTCCATTAATTGTCTTCTAGAATCCTGCAAAGATGTTAAATGTGACTCTAATTCATGTTTTCTATTTCTCAATGCACGGAGTTCACTCATAAGTGCTGGATTATCTTCAGAGAATCCAGAACAAAAACCTTCCATTTCTTGTTGTTTTCTACAAAAAATAATTTAGAACATACGATTTCAATTATTATTAATGTATACTAATTTAACATAGTAACAAATTATAGTACCTAAGTCTTGAAATTTCTTTCATAATTTCTCTATTTTTAGATTCCAGTTGAATAATAAGTTCTCTTTGAGCTCTAGAAGTATCTAAGCTTAAAGAACCTTCTGATGGAGCTCTACCCTAATAAATATAATAATATAATAAGGGCTCAGTTACTCAGATTTATATTTAGACTAAAAATTCTTAAATATGCATTTTATAAATGTTCTCATATATAAACACTTTAAAGCGTAAATAACAATTAAAATTGTTTAAAAAATTAAAATAATGATCTGAACAGTTGGGCTTTAAAGAAATTATAAATTACATTGCTTCCAAAAAAGCCAAGAAAATAATTTAAAAATTAATACTAGGTACTTTAAATGTTTATTTTGAAGTATTAATGGTCAAAATGTTTTTAGAAAATAAATTATATTGAACACATCTAACTTCAGAAATGTAGGTAGGTAGGTATTTTTCCGTTAGTGGCTTTAGCTCACAATATCTTGCATATCGGGGCCCCTCTTAATATGATTCAATCTGGGCCCCGCAAAATCTTACGGCGGTGATGCAACTATTATTAGTTATTTGTATTTATTATGAATAGTAATTGTAGTAAAACCTCAATTAACCATCAGTCACGGGACTAGAGATTTGATGGATAATCAAAAAGACAGTTAAGCGAGAATGTGAAATTTTTTTAACCATAATTAGGTAGGAACACACATATTATTTAAAAAAAAATACACAATACATATATTAGGTACAATGATTAGTGTTTTAAAAAGTTTCAAAAATAAAACCTTGCTAGTTAATCGAGGTTCTACTGTACCATAATAGTATATATATCTAGTTGTTATACTAATAACTATTTATAATTTCTTATTCATTTCAAGTCATTATAAAAAAATGTAAATGTTTTTTATTCAGTTTTATATCCTTTAAGATTGTGTTGTTAGATTTGTCAATAAGAATTAACATTAATTCAAATAATCCTTAACACTTCAAAACGTACAAAAATATACGCTGATAATTTTAAAGTTGGACATTTAGTAAATATGATTACTAAGAAAACAAATACTAAGGCATACAAATCTGAGTACTGGTTATTATAATACATACAATTGTCAAAATACATGTAATTTAATTCAAATTCATAGAACATCACATTATTCAACTTACTACTTTAGCTTCAGCAGCAAGTCGTGCAGCATATCGTGCAATTAATTTATGTTCATCATCCATTGAAGTATAATCTAAACTCATTGTCCGCTTATCAGGACTAAAAAAAATTTAGAAAATTGCATGAAAATATATACTATATTCAAGTCAAGAACTGCACTCGGTGGCTAACTTGTATGCAAATATGTGGCATTACTATACTTTGGTTTACCCAAAGGAGTTGACAAATGGATGTTGCCTGACTACTAAATGAAAACTGATCGCCGCTGAGTACAGTTCTTAAATTGAATGGAGTATAGGTATATTAAATAAAATAATTAACTTGCCTTCTTGAACTTGTTTTACTATCCAATGTATTAAATTGACTACTAATAGATAATTCAGAAAAACCATTGTGACATGGCAAAGGTGACGGAGGTCTGTGATAACATGAATAACATTAATCAACAAATTGGTTTAAATACTGTAAAAATTATAAATCTTACATAATATGTGATAAATTAATAGTCTTTTCTGGCTCTTCAGGAAAACGTGGTATATTAGCTTTTTCTTTTTCTGGTACACAGCGAAATGATTTTCGAAGAGAATGTCCAATTTGTTTACTAGGAGATTTCTACAGTGTAAAATAAAAATGTCTTTAGTAAAATAAGCTGGAAACCGTCAGTATTAAAAAATTGTTTTGAATAAGGTAGCAATTATAAATTATTGTATTCAAGTTACAGTTCTTACTTTCTTAGTAAAGCTCAGTTTATCCAAAAATAAGTATTCTTACTTACATACATAATTACTTATGTAGTGAGAATATGTTAAAATAATATATAAATAAAAAAAAAATACAATAAATTGAGAATATAGAGAAAATGAGTTGTTAAAATAACAATATATTTTAAGTTTATGAAAAAATTTCATGTTAACTTCCATATAAATAAAGTTTTTTAAAAATCCCTAAATTAAAAATACACACTTATTTCAAAACAAGTACTTAGCAATCTATCACTTCACACAGAATTTATAGACTATACAGAATAATGACATACATAACTAGTATACTCTTTAACATCATGCTCAATCGTATGACTAGATGCAACTCGTCCTCTCCAAAAGCATTCTTGACACATTTGAAAATTATGACATTTTTGACAACGATATCGGAATCCAGTAAAATTATCACGTCGACAAGCATCACAAGAAATAGGATGAGTAACTAAAAAATAATTATAACATTTTCTTTTTTATAAGCTCCTATATTAATTTAATATTTACAAACCATTTTCAACATTAGCTAACCGATGCAATAATGGTAACCATACAAGACAAGCGGGTCCAGGATCTGACATCATTGAATCCATAAAATCATTTACGGTCACTTTACCATTCTATAAATTTAAAAAAAAATTAGATAAAAGATTGCATATTCAAATTTCAAATAAATAAGATAAAATATTTAATACATTTATTCAATTAAATTTATTAAAAATAATAAAAATATAAATTATAATTAAAATTTATTTTACCCCAGAAAATATTTCAGCTGATATCTGATCAGTATAATGAAAAGAAGGAGATTCATATACAGCTGAAGGAAGTACTAATACTTCTTGTAGAAATTCTCGAAATTTCCAAGCTACCATATGTCCATTTTGATCACATATTTGTGAAAATATATCTATAATTAACAAATATATCATCAAAATTATACCTACAAATAAAGCATTTTATGTTAAATAATTTACATCTAAGTTTATCCATAAGTTTTCCTGAACACATTGTAACTAGAGCTACTTTTATAGATAATACTCTTATTCTCCCCATGGTATCATTACTGCAAATAAAAAAAGCATTCAATTATGTTAATAATATATTACTAGCAAAAAAATGTCATGTATAAATGTATTATTATAATTTCATACATGCTTATGATTCAAGTGAATTTTTTTTTTTTAACATGACTTAAAGTAATATTTTTTTGTTACTGTCAACAATATTTTAATATAAGCAATTAGATAATTTTGGTTTAATCAGTTGATGTGTATTTATGAATTAGTAACAGATATACATAATTACAGTACCTATTTTTTCCTCATCAGTTTTTCAACAAGTCAAAATCAAATATTGCATTCTTAAGGGTTGGATACAAACATTATTATATTGTACCAATAATTTGGACTAGTAGTATTACTAAGGTTAGATGTGCCCATGGAGATCAGAGGTAGTTGTTAGTTATAATCTTCCTGGGCATAGGGCATGGACTAATTACTAAACTAAAATATTAACCTCAGCTAGAAAAATAATTTCTATCTACATATTATTAAACAATTCTATAACACATAGTCATAAATTGAAAAATAAGTTAAAAGAATTTTGTAACCGCATGTGTTGACTCAATCTTACTAACATTTTAAATTGTATGTTAAGAAGAATTCAATTTTACTATAATTTTTCATACTAGAGTGAATTTACCTGTTATCAAATTTAAAGGTAAGAATATTATTTAGGGTTCCTCCAGGTTTTTTTTATATGTCGAAACAAGTTATGAGCATTTAAAAACTAAGTTTTTTGTTTTATTGATTCTTCTTAATATACAATTTGGTGTGTTTGTGTGTTCATAAGATAGTCAACACACACCGGGCCAATGTTCTCTTAAGTGTTTATAACATTTTTTCATTAAAACATAACTTACGCAGAATAAACTGACATAATCCAATTAAGAAGAATTGTAGTCAATAAATCATCATGTACATGTTGTTGAGTAGGTAATCGTTTATTCAAATTAAGATACAGACTTGTTATAAGTGTTTCAAATTTTGAAACATTTACTTCAACGTGAGATTCTAGTGTGTTTAATCCATTTTCACGAAATGCTTCAATAACATTCCATATATCAATCATGTGTACTAAAAAAAAAATGTACATAAATATTAATTTTGATAAATGATTATTGTTTGGCATACTGAATTATAAAATTATGAAATATGATGATAAAAAGTATAGCTGAATATAATCAATGTTTTAAACAGTACCTATAATATTTCATCTAACATTTTGACAGTATAATAAAAGATTAAACAACATCATTATTTATAATCATAATTCATAGTTTTCTTAAAAAAGTATATTTAGTCTCGGTATACCTATAGGAAATAGGTAGCTATTGAAATAAATAACTTTTTCTGCTAACTCTTTATATACATTAAAATTATAATTTGATTGATTTTTAAACATATATAGCAGTAAATAGTTATTATTCTTGCTATTTTAGAAAATGACAAGGCACAATACATTTTTATTGTGATTTATTAAAATAATTTACTATGGAAAATTCTTTTTTATTGTTTTTAAAATTTGTCAAATAGGTAGCAATGTAACAAACCCCAAGCACGAACAATCATTGAATGGAATTGAATTGCTTGTAGTCATAAATTATTTTTTATGTGTAAAACACTATAGAAGAATTGTGCTGGGTGAAGTGGAAGTGCTCCCCACTCTAGGCCTGATAAATGACATCTGAATATGCCAAATATGGCCTCTGTCCATGAGTTCCATATATACCCCTTGTCCAATACTTGGGATCTCCAGATAGTTATTTGAAAATATGCAAGTTGCATTTTTACGATATATGTGATGATTTACATTTTTTGATTCGTAAGATCGAATGCAACTAACTAACTTACTAACTCACGCATAAACCTCACAAACCACTAGTATATATAGATTTCTTATCTAGTTAATGTTATTATGTTGTTTTTCAAGCCTATTATAGTAATGAGTTGTTCTATCACTATATAGAATATATTTTAACATAAACAAAATCATAAGCCTATGATGTGTATTGTTGTTGACTGATCTATTCGATTCTATGACATGATCCTACTATTAGGAGCAAAATAGACCCAAAAAAAAAAAAATACCCCAGGGAAAAAAGTCCATGCAAGTGCCATACAATTGACTATATTTTTATGTTTTAAAATATTCCGTTGATTTTAAATTTGAAAAAGCATAATACATTAGTACAGAATATAGATTATAGATCATAATCATAAATGATAATAATAATAACTAATAACCTAGTAGCCAATGTTACTAAGATCAATAAAAAATAGTAGGTCCATTGGTGTGTATCCATTCCCCTTGTATTAAACTTGAGGAACAAACTAATATTATACATATTACCACTTGGTCTGCATGGACTTATTACATTCTTATAGTTGTGTGATTTTTGTATAAATGTTGTATAATATATACTTATGATCATTGGTTATAACTAATTTATAAGTAGTAATGTATACATTTATAACCAATGCTAAGACTGATGTTTTTTAACTGTAGGTCTATATATCATTACTCATTAGCTACCTAATGCAAATTAGGTTTTCAGTTATAAATTATAACTTAACACACAATATATTATGTATACATGTGTTCATAATTTCATATGTATATTTAAATTATTTTTGTTTATTTTTTCAGCGAT
>PVMI01053818.1:0-15059 GCA_008528875.1 Aulacorthum solani
GGCATCATTTTGAATTGAAGAACTGTATACTTTATTTTTACATTTTTATCAACTAATTAATTATACCATTAAATTGCTATATTTTCAATAACTACTAATCTGATTGCGTCGTATTAACGAGGTCGCAGTAAATAAGTAATTGTCACAAACGCAGTTAACGATTTATAATAAAACTACATTTAAATGTCAACAAAAAGTAATAGAAACACTTGTCTAAAAAATGTATTATTTAAAAACATAACTTGACCCACTAAAAATAATATTACACGCCAATTTTGGGTCTTGACTCACAGTTCGGGAACCTTGCTGGTGTAGATAATATTATTATGATATAGGTAGGTACTCACATTAATTAGAGTAGATAGTTTTAGATAATAATAAAGTACTTTTAAACCCAAATCTTAATATTAAAACAACGGGTACTTTTAAATAGATTTATTTTAAAAGCACAATATTTAAAGAATAAACGATTCCTTGGCAATAATCAGTATTTAGATTTTTTCAATCCGAAAATCAAACAAAATTTTATATTTTAAAAACATAAAGAATGATTACATTTAATAATTTTTGCACTTAATTTTTAAATTTAAAAATAACAAAAATTTAATATATGCATTAAAAATGGACGAAACATTAAAATACGTGCCATAAAGTGTAAAATTAAATTTTGCATTCGGTACACCGTTCGGTCATAAAACACATTTTTGTATAAACTGGCTAATTTTTTTTACCAACTAATAAAAAATGCAAACGCATATCATCTTCTTTAATAATTATAATACATATTATATTTTCGATAAAAACATGCAATTTATTATTGTATAAGCTATGTTGCTCAAATATAATGGCAAAGGGTCTGCAAAATCTTAGAAAATATAGGTTTTCGATCTATTCGTTATTTCAGACTCGTGTAAAACAAAAATGATAAACAGTAATTTTCTTCGTAATAATAAATAATAATATCAGCTATGTACGAGAATTATTTTGTTTACTCTAGAAGATTTTCTATAATATTTTGAGTTGAGAAATTGGGTATAACTGAAATCAAATTATTGCATGAGTACATTATGTTATTAGATTACTCTCGATGAAATTTAATGTTACGTCTAATAACCGAACAATAGTCTGTATTATAGTATGTTATATAATAATTATTACGAAGTTTGAAATTTACTCAAACCTAATCTTAAAAGTTTCCTTCGTATACTGATCCACTTTTGAAAACATTCCAAAACTCCACTTCGCACTTTGGTGTATTCCATTTCATCCAAACTGTGAAATGTAACGATACATAATATTATATACCTATATTATATGCTATTTTCCCGTACAACATAATTAATGGAAATTATTTCCTTTCATACCAAGATAGAAAAAACTTCTATAGACATAATTTAAATAACAACTCTTCTATAATTTAGTGTAAAAAGATTATAATATCTCAAACAAATCTCTAAACAATTGTTACTGTTGTACTGGAGTCATGTGTAATTGTCCAGAATTTTCCAGAAATTACTTCCGGAATCTGGAGCGGGACACAGACTTTATCATTCTATCTTAACTTATAAGTATATTATTTAAAATTATCTAGTTCAGTCACTCGCCATTGAAGGTTGTACAACACAAAAGTTATTGTTGTCGTTTTTGTTCGTCCATAACTATTATTGCAGAGGATGGGAAGCAAATAATATATTTATTGAAGTCATAAAACGGTCATTGACATTTTCGTATAATGTACTATCCCATCTATTAAATAATAATGGTTTTTGTTGTAGTGGGTGGAAATCATTCAAAGCTGTAGTCTTTCGAGCCATCTTTATATTATTTCTTTATAAATAATAATTATAAGTATACTTTAACAATAATGACTAAATTACGTTTATGAAAAATGTAAAAAATAACTTTTGTCCCTGTCTTATGACGTTTAGTTAGTTGTTAAATCAGACTAACATCAAATAAATAGTGTTTATATTTTGAATGATTAAGTTCTGAATAAAAGAAAATCCATTATTTTATAATAAACTATAATGAATGCTAGGATTACCAATCAGAGTCAGTTTCAATAATATAAAAAGCAATATAGGAACTTAAGCTATATTGTTGTTACTAGTTAAGTCCAATTCAATAAACATTTATTTTTAAATCATTTTATTCTTATCTGCAAACGTTAAAGTAACGTTTGAAAATATTTATAAGGAATTTCTTTGGACCTTATATTGTAACTACGTAAAATATTATAAATAAGTGTGAAATATTTTAATTGCTCATAAATTGGGAACTGGTACTTTTTGTTTTTTTTCGGTTCTGGTACTCGGAGCTATTTCAGTAAATGGTTCTGGTTCTGGTGAAAATCAATACTTAATGATTTTAAGTTCTTTTTTTAAATTTTAAGCATCTGTTTAATTTGTGTGTACAACAAAATAATGATAAATATTGTAAATATGAAAATAAAATTTAAATATAAATATTCATTTAAAGCCAGTTTGGCTGAATATTTTAAGAGTATTTGGATTAAAAAATATGTTTTTCAGTTTGGTTCGAGACCTCAGTTAATAATAATTCTAGTGATTCACCATCCCTTATGTTTCATGTGAACTTCCGGGTCCTTTCACTCTCTGTATGACACCATATTCCATTTGCAATTTCATCTAATACCACGAACTACGCCCTAAACATCATATCCGCCTTATAAACGCCTTCCTAGCTTCATGTAAGTATATTTTCCTTTCATATTAAGCTCTTTGAAACCTTTATATTTTATATGCTATTTAAATTCTTGTAATTCTTGGGCCTCGGTTTGTTTTGTAGTAATAAATAATGATCATTAACGTTCATACTAAAACGGCATAAAATATTTCTTTACCGCTACTATTTTTAAATTTGGTATGACCATATTATATCAGCTTGAAACATTACTCGAATACATATTTTAATAAAATGTGTTCATAAAAATATAATAATCGATTACAAACACCGAATATATAATATTATTATTATAATATATATACATTCAATATCTGGTTGGACAATTGTTTAGATGTAATGCATAATATTTTTAATATGGCACGATTTACTATTGTATTATACTATTAACAATAACACCATATAACAGGACTTTTTTTTACCATCATGTATGTCGTATATATTATATTTAATTTAAAAAATACAGATTGTTGAACTTTTGGCTTGGAAATGTTTAATTGCGTTAATAATTGCGTGTATAAGCTTTTATGTTTATATTACACATACACGGCAAATATATTATATATAAGTATAACATACAATTATACATACATGTATATATATATATAATATATTTGTACACGTGTTGTTATCAGAGCATCCTGTATTTGTGTGGAATGATTACCACATTTAGATAAAATAAAAAGATAAAATGAATGGGCTGTTAAATATCACGATCTGCAAACATTGTATAAAATCATACAAGAAATTGTACAAATAAAAAAAATGTTTGTTTCAAATCGAATCATCACGATTATAAATTTAAAAAAAACTGAAATTACCCTCATTGAAACACCACTCTGCAATAATCCTCGTTCTATTAATAAACCATTCTAAATTTATAATATTATTCGATTATATTTTCAAAATAACACTCACTGCAGCGCAAAGTATTTTCAAACGGTGTTTAAAGTCACCTACTCCCTGATGAGTTGGACCACACACAAATTTGATACCCTGTGCCCAGGGCTCGTTACACTCTGTTTGACAGTAATATTTACAAGTATCATAATATTTATATATTTGCAGTGGAATACTACAGGAAAATCGTATACAACGCCACAAAGAAGTAAAAAAACTAGTGAACATTTTATATGGACGGCAGCATATTGTTTCAATTGATTTTTACAGTCGTTATATAGTAATAATACGACTAGTGGTGTGGCTCGCCAAGGTGGCGTCTGCGGTTGAGAGGAAATTATAGTATTTTTTTTAACCATACGGGGTGAATTCATTTTAAGTGAGAAAGTGTGTCACCTTTTTTTACAGTACTCTGCGTTTGTCAAAACCATATAATTTGTGCGTTAATATTAAGTACTATCATAATATTATACTTATAAAATTAATCACATTCTGAACATTTTTTTTTACACAAAATATGTCTATCATATTATAATATTTTATTAAAGTGTAAAGACAAAATTATTCGAGGTATATTTTGTCGATGAACCACGAAATATCTTGCTTTCTACTATGTCCTTCTATACATATTGAGTAGTTATATACACAAATTATTTGTATTTGCATTCAAATATAATACATTATTAGTGAGACATTTTACTCTTGAATGAATTATATTGAAATTTTTGATTTTCATATATTATGAAAATGAATGTAATATTCATCCAATGGACACTAAATTGAAAAAAAATAGTACTCATAATTATTATTTTTTTTTGTTATTTTATTTCAATGAATTATGGTATCATAGAAAATTATTAAATAAACAATAATGTAAGGTATTATATTTTTATTGTACTTTTGTATGTGTTACAATTTAAAAAAAAAATGCGAGAATTAAATAAAAATCACGATGTAGCTAAATGGCATATACATAGCGCTGTGTTACCTACATTGAATTATCGAAAGGCTTATTAAAAATTAAAAATATTTCATGCTCAATGCTATAACATAATAAATCTTCTTAGCGAAATGTAAGATTGTGTTTTTTTTTTGGCAGCGAAATAATAACAGAAATATTTATTTCAACTATATTATATTATTTTAAGTAGTAGTATTTTTCTTTCGAACTTTGATTTTCTTTATTTTTATAATTTTTCCATTTTGGTTTTTTATAGTTTGATTTTTTCTCCATATGCTATTTTATTGGGTAGTGTTTTTTTAACATAGTCTCTTTACGGTTTCACAATTTATTTGTGGCTTTTTTCTTTCGAATGTATATTGGAATCGGTCGTTACTCGTTTGGTGGTTCAGGCATTATTTATAGCCCGATAGTAAAAAGGTTATTTTTTTCCATACAACACTACCAATACAATACAGTCTACCCGCTGATACTGACATGATGATAACAAATACTGCTCGAATATAACATAATTTTCGTGTATAGGTACCTTACTTTTTGTCCCATAACTTGAGTAACTTTCTATCGTAATTTATAAAATTATACAATGTAACTGTGCATTAGTAACTCACCTTAAATTATGCAAATGATTTTTTCAGATCGTCTTCTAATACATGCAAATGTTTTGTAAAATGTATTTTGAATTATGACCTAAGTGTTTTGTTTGGTACACTGATAGAAATGTATGAAAAGCAAGGCGCGGTTTGACGGGACATGTTCTTGTACTGCCTTTTTTTAAATCGTACATTTACAATCGGAATTTGTAGATAAGTACTGGCCCTATATTTCCATAGGCTTTAATATTTGGGTTAACGAATAAAACATAGCTTATAAATAAGGAAAAAAATAATGTGCAACTGGCTTAATATAAATATTATTTATTTATTTTATAAAGAGCTATAAGTACATCACAAGTACTCTTTATTCATAACATTTATTTTTGGATTTATGTTTATTTTATAATCATACATAATAGTTATATTACAGTCCTTCCTCTCCAATCTGATGGTAGTTCTCACTAAAAAGAAAAAATATCCCTTATTATTATGTACTTATATAAATTGTAATTATTTGTTTGAAAAAAATGATCCCTATTAAGAGCAATATACTTGGATAAGTTTGTTTTTTATTACAATTGTATTTGTTCCACGTCTATCATTAGCTTGTGCATGTTATCTTTATTTATACACTGCGATCTTGGTGTAGCATGAAGACTGATAAAGTGATAAACATTAGACAGCTGATTCTTCTTAAATACACGACAATATAATAATAAATTGGTCGTGTTTCCACCCATTACAAAAAAACTAGATATCATCGTAGAAAATACTTTACTTCAGGATTTAGCCATATCGGATTTAATTTTCTTAAATTCTTCGGGACTCAATATCAGGCATAAAACAAACATTGTTCGATTAGCTGGTCGATTGACACTAGGGTCACTTGTGTATACAAGCGTCTACATACACCAAGATAAAATCCAGTGCTAAATGTACATAAAAAAAATAAAAACCATCTGCGTAACCCATTAGGTATAGAAATCGTTGCCCGTGAGAACGCATTCCTATTTTACAGATTTACCATCCTAAGTGCTGTTGTGAAAGTTTAGTTTACTGAAGCACATATAGTATTAGCGTGTACGTTATGACATGGTCGAGGAGTGTAATAATATTACAATATCCCATCGTGTGCATACAGACGACCAATCTCTCAAAAGAAGACAATTTTGGAAGCGATATCTTATAGTGACCGCAATTTTGGTTTTATTTTTTTCCTATTGCGAGGTTTTGAAAAAATCATATTATTGTAACTCGACCAATTATTATTCTGAGATATCTGCTGAATCTCCCTGGACGTATAATCTTCTTAGTTCAATTATATTTATACTTAAATATACCTGTATAAGTTTTGTTTTATAAATACACTATTATACAACTGTGAGTTGTGACGGTTAAAATAATTTGGAATTTTAAAATTGGCAATCAATAAATTGTCGTCAGTCTATTACAGATATAACATAAGATTACAAAATATAATTTATTTTCATATTTACATTTTATATTTTTTATTTGCATCATCTTTCGATGAGTTGAAAAATATTTGAATCATACTTATACTTGACATGTATAAACAGACGAGGGACTAATTATATTGTATACTTAATAGTTATTATTTCTGCGCTGTATATTATTATTATTCATGTTTATGTTCTAAAATCTGATAATCGAAAATCAGAAAAAACCATTAACTGCGAATATAACAATCGAGATTGTAAAACGAGAGAACATATGCAAAATTATAATTTAAAATAGTTATAAAATCGAGCTGCAAAGTAAATAAAATATGAAATATTTTATATCTTGTTTTTAATGGTAAAATAATTAAAGATATTATAAATATTGCAATGAAATAATGTAATAAACAGATACATTATTTTCACAGCTAAAAATTCTTGTTATAAAGAAAAATAAGCTCCTTTACAATACTTTTATTTAAGTTTCGATGAGATTAGTGATATGATTTTTGCACCTTTGAAGTAGAAAAATTATCACATATTTTAATACCCTTTCAATATTCTAATAAAAAAATTATTTCACACTTCACTTTTATTAGAGAAGACAATAATAATATGTTGTTAGTATATACAATATTAGTTAGGTAGCTACCAAATAATGACTATTTTCAAAGTTATACGTTTTGAGGAATGCTATAAATATTTGTCCCATTTAATTGTAGCTTGATAAGTCATAGTTCTTTACTCACACTTGAAGCTCAACATTTAATAAAAATTATTTTTTTTTTTTTTTAATACGCGATTAAATTTTGTAATAGTAGAAATATGTACAAACTATAAACTTATCATTTTAGAACTAGCTGTTTTCTCAAAAAATGTTTCTTCATTAGTATGTGGCCTTGATAAATAAGTGTGAAATTTATTTTTTATGACATAATCTCGATTGAATATTAAAGCTTAGTAGTTACCTAAAAGTTTAATAGAACCATTATTGTAATAATATATTATATATTATACAAATATTGTTTCTTTTTTTCTTTTTCTTGATAAAGTAAACTTTTCCTCGAGATATCAAGGCGTATAAACAAAAAATGAGTTGGCATATTTTATTAAAAATTAAAAATATTGGCGTTTCATACATCAATATAAAATAAAATACATACAATGAAAGAAATAATTTGAGATATAGGCAATATATTAGCTGTTGGGTTTCAAATTTTATTTAACTTTATCTGTGTTCGTGATTACTGTTAGTGATTTTGGCGACCGAATTATAAATAAAACCTAATACACGTGATAATTATTTTATACTACAACTACCAAATATATTATAATATGTTAAAATTTAAAAGGTATAACGTCCCAAGTCTATAAATACCATACCGTATTATATTGTTTACTGCCATATAATTTTTTACAATACATCTATTACACATCAATAATATTATTGTGATTTATATTTTGTAGCTCTTGATCCGGCACAGCCTAATTTTAAAGGCAGTCAGAAAAACGAAAGAGTCGACGTAGACAGTGGTCAGTTCGTAATGGTATTGCACACGTCAACAATGTTCTTCGGCATGAGAGAGCCTGTGGGTCATGTGGATTTTTACTTCAACGGTGGCCAAATTCAGCCGTCATGCAACTTTGATACAAGTAAATGATACGACTCATAGTACCTAGTAATCGGTCGAAAATTCCACGATATATAATTATGTTGAGTATGGTTACGGTCATTCATAATATAAAGAAAAATAAACATGTTACTTTTCCAATATTAATATTCTCGATTTTAAGGTAAAAATCACGTCGATAATACAATTTCTCTCCCGAACCGTAACAGCAATAAATATTTTCACAGGTTTCATTGGACATTTATTTTTAACATCCGTTCTGTATTATTGATGATGGTATATCCATAACGACAAGCAAACCAAATGTGATCATTTCTAACTATCGGTATTATAATAACATACAAAACTCATCAGAACTTTTAATAGTTTTAAGTCTGTTATTTCGTTAGGCATAATATGTGTATTGTGTGTGTGGAAATGTAAATTTTAAAAGCTTATTATAAATTCCAATACGGGTGTATATTACCTTAACGTTATTTTATAATTGAATAACCCTTATATTTGGTGCATTAGTATGCTTCAAACGATATGATACTCTCCTAAGTTTTATAAAACTTAATTATATTTCAATTTTCTACAAAAATATTCTGAACAATTAATTATGTACAAATATAATATTGACATAGTTTGTTATATTTAACTCAGCTTTAAAGCTATACTTTTTTTAAAATTACAATTGATGCAGTTGAACACAAGAATTACATTTTTCATAAATTATAATTTACATTATATTTCATTTTATATCATATTTTTTATTCGAAAAGTTTATCATTCAAAGTTTGGTTATTTTTTAAATCAAACATTGTAAATTGTATCTATAGCAAATAACATGATCATTTTATAGCTAGGTACTTTCTATTATTATGGTATTGTTGTATACAATATTTTAAAAATCAATAGTATGTCGGAATATTGAAATTTTTCAGCTTTTGGTGAACAATTTTCAAAGCAAAACGGTTTTTAATTTTTAAATATAACCAAAAAGAACTACCTATTTTATTCGTTTTTTCACTTCAATTTAGGTTAATAGAAATCGGAAATGTAGTAAAAGAGATGTTTTGAATCTAATCTGTTTAATTATTATTAGTCGGTTGGTTTGATTTGGTCACATTCCATAAAATAGTACGGACGAACAAAGCGACCATGTTCTGTCTGTGTAATCTAATCGCTGCAAAATCTATCGAATTCCGAAGATTAGGCTATTTCCAAATAATGCATTAGTTCGTCCACCAATTACTATATCGATGATGGGCCAACCTAAAAGTCAACAGTGATCGATGGTAGTTCAAACTTGCGATTACGACAAACAATTTGGTCCTGGTGGCCGTTTTTATTTGGAAATAAGGTATTATGTAATTTTTCATTTATCGGCATTTTTTTGCTTTATCCTGTAGTTTCAAAAACTACTACACTTAGTGAGTAATAATAAGAAGAAATAGTATAGGTAAGTAGGTAGTGTAGTACAGTATAAGTTATAATCTAAATAAAACTGAAGGTTGCATAATATTGATATAAGACCTGCTGATAATTAATTAATTAACTTGTCTATAAATGAGTCAAGTTGATATTTTTTTCCGTACTAACTTTAAACTTTTAGAGTTGAATATGCATATTGTTCGTTTGTTATTAACTTATAATTTAACGCATTGTCGTTGACTTATATTACTTAGTCAATTTTTTTCGTTGATATAAAATAATATGTAGGTACAAGAGTAATTTATACATTTAACGAAAGTGCATCATTATTATACTAATTTATTTTTTCTAGTAAAGTTCATGTAAGAATATTGTTTGGTATTTTCAAAAATATAAAATGTAAAAATAAATCACAATAGATTTACGCAATTTGGAATATTATTGATACTACCTACTTTATATGATTCTGATGGATATACTTTATTGTTTTACAATTGTACAATTATTATAAAATGTCGTTATCTTACTAGATGATATGTTTTATTAAAAGTAATCGTAGGTATCGTACATTATACATTTTTCAAATATATTTTTTATGTAAGCCTAAAAGGGAGTCTAGCAGGAAGTTAAAATTTTCAAGTGTTTCGTTTTTGTTATAAGCTTATACTGTGCTATAATATACAATAATAATAATAATAATACTAAAATATTATTATTGATAAAAGTTATACCCTAAGGAAGGTATCAAACGAAAAGTTTTTCTTTAATGTACCTACCTACGCATTTTGATTCTTTAAGTTTGTAAAAACCGTTTGGAGTGTAGAATGTTAACATTTTAGGTTCAAAGTATTTCAAAAGCTATAAAAACATAAACGTTTCTTCTGTATATTCCTCAACAGAAGATTATGCAGAATATAATGTATATTGTTTAAGATGTTATGTTGAAGTATTTTTAGTGTAAAAAATAATTATGAATTAATAGCAAAGTTGTCTATTGTGAATATTTCACTAAAAATCCTTAAAATGTTTTCGTGTCTCGTCGTATTAACGGTGCAGTAGAATATTATTACACATCACCTACTTATTATAAGTTTCCTAATGAAACGAAGTGTTCATAAATGAAATAATTTGTAACTTAATTTGTATTACCTATACAAATGGTCGATTCTAAAACTTGTTCTTCAATGGTTAGAAATAAGATTAGTTTTGTCACTTACAGATGTTACTTAGAATAGATATGTTCATAAAAGTAAGTGCGGCACGTAGTGAATGTATTGAATGTTATTCCCGGTAGGTCATCTAATCAACGCACATTTTAGGTTTACCTTATAAGAAGACCCCTCGAAGTGTTTTCTTTTTTCCAATGGATATTCCTATCATACAATTTTAAATCAAATTTATAAAAATACATTTGACAGTAGGTGATGAAATGTATTTGAAAAATGTTCTTTTTTTATTATTACTTTCCAAACATTTATAACCAAACACATTATTTTTAATTCAACATAAATAAAATTGATTAAGTTACCATTCAAATATTTTTAAAACTAATTGCAAATGTTTGCTTACTTTCAAGACTAAGAACATAAATAATAGAATAATTTAAATTATTGAATTGCTATTTCAGTCTTAAATTTAACGTTATGTTGTATTTATTGAAATTTTCGTTTTTTGATTCATTTGTATTTTTAACATATGTACAAATATATACAATGATTTACTATAATTCAAATATATTGCTTTATGAATGAAATATCAAAAGCTATTGATGTAAATATTTGTATATTAAAAGCTTTTTTAATGTTAAGGGTATATTTCCCGATTTTATAATTTTTTTGTGCTGATCTTTTGATGGTTTTACCATTATAATAGTCATAAACTACAATAGAACTATAGGCAACTTTATACATTAAAATTAAAAAGATTTAAGATTTTATTGGAAATTCAAGACCCACAAAATGATTAATACTTATATTCTCATACATAACGTGAATCGATTGCAACTCTTGACCAGTGATCAGTAGTAGGTGGAAAATTGCAAATTAATATAAGATGTATCTAAATTTAAAATAAACTTACTATCGTTTTCTATGTGAAAACATACAAATCTCAACACAAAAAATAATAATAATAGCAACTTCAATGTTTGTGTTTTCAAGCACTTATTTTTATTTAGCACATTTTAGAGCACTAAGGTTCAAACACGACTCATAAAGCCTTTTAGAATTTAAAAATTATGCTAATAATATAGTTCTTTTCTGGATAATAATATTATGTTAAGCCCTGTATTGATCGGCAAAACCTATGCGCATATAAGACAATATAATTATAATGTAATATCGTGGGCGCTATAATATGGTTAGCGTGAACCCAACTCGCCTGAAGTCATTTTCTTGTAAATTCGCTTGCTAGGTTTTCGGGATCGGGCGTCAAACACAGTTATACTCCTTCAACAGGTGTTCGAGGACACCACTCTCTCCGAAAGCACTCCATTGGGTGTTGATGATGGTGTGGCCGAATTCCTACACATAACAGCGATTGCAGCCGTCATGTCGCTACTGTCCTTTGCGCAGTACATTATGTCGTCGTCCTAGCTCAAGGAGTCCTATACGTCAAACGCCCTTTAATCCTTAGGCACAGGCTGGCCACGTTTCACTTCTCCCTTGGGTTCCAGTGCACCAAACCTTAAAACCAAACGTCAACGTCGATCTAACCGCCTTCGATCACTTGGAATTTGTCTACACACTAGGCCAGTCCGCTAGCCGTGTGAGGTTTGAACAGTACGGTCACCTTGTGTTCTCAGAGCACTGGTCGTCAATGGGCGCTCGCGCGACCCGATCTACACTCAGCTCAAACCTGATCAGTCAATGTGGCATGGTCCCAGGAACTCGTGGACGACCACTTAGGTGGCCGTGGGTGGCGACGGACACCGTACTCGCTTGTCCCAGCGTCTGATAGTGTGGCCAGGCTGTTCATTTTGCCACAAACCCTTGCCATGGTGTTCAATAAGCTCTAGTTATAATCGCCCGCAGACACTTTGAACTTCCGGTAGACCTGATCGTCGTTCAGTCACATCCGGAACATCTGCAAATAATATTGCTCGTGGTCCTCCGGAAGCTGCGTGAGTGGTCGAGCACGCGTCCGGCTGCAGTGAGTCAATAACGTCGAGGTGGGGGGTAGCTGTGACATTCTGTTCAGTGTTATGTCGGAACGACTCTTTTGATATTGATTGAAATTTTAGTCCATACGTCTTTTGTACGTCGTAAAAGGGGACACAAGTTTATTGTTATTGTATATTTTTTATTTCACACATTTGTCCAATAATGTCGTTTCGAACGAATTACCAAACATATGTGTTAGCGTTATACAGTGTCACTGTACTCCGCTCCCCAGTCAATAGGCTTTATAGCCGATACAAATTCGAAAACGATTTCGGAAAATTATTAATTTATAATCAAATTACAACATTTTTAAAATCCAAATTGTTAACGATAGTTTTCGAGCTTTTAATTACAATTAGTTCTCAATGTACATATTTAGTAATACATAGGTACTTAATAAACTATTAATGAGAAAATACTTCATTTTTTATAATAGTAAAGTGGACTAATAGTTATATAGTACATGTATATTGCAAATGATGTAAATATTAAACTAATTATTAAAACGTTTTCAAATTGTTTGGGTATTTAGTCATATTTTTTTGATGACGTTTCAAAATATTTAAACATACTATTTGTATTAATTTAATCAAATATGTAAAACGATGATAATATGTTTTCCATGAAATGTAGTTATTTAGCGTATATAGAGCGTGGTGGAGTCGAGTGGACCAGTTTCCATCGATAAACATTAGTTCAAACGTTAGAATATGTTTCCCCGGCATTCGAATTAATAATATTTTTATTCCTCGGAAAACTCTTGTCTTTATATTATTATGGTAATACTTTTATTAAATCTTCAAGCTGTATTGATTAATTTCTTTTTTTTTACGGTTGAATAGTGAATTATTTATGAACAAGATACTATACGTATAACCATTGAGTTTATATACTAACAATATACACACAATGGTATAACCTATATAATTTATGCTTTTAAACTGTAGGGGACACGGCATCGTTGTTTATCGTAGATATATGACTTTTCATCGACATTGATATATTTAACAGAAAACTATAATTATATTAATAACCGTTAAAACGAGCTGTAGTATAGTCTTGTTTTTATGGAATCATAAATGCATTTTTCTTTTCCAAGTGTAACGAATATGAAATACATAGCATTATTTAGTACCTATAAATGTGTGTGTATGTGTGTGAGTGCGAGCGTGTTGTATAACGAACAAGGACCTTTGATGGCATATAAAATGGATACGTGACGGAGATTTGTAACGTGATTTCTCCTCGTTCGTGAACCATGGTAATTATTATACAGACGACTACAACGACGAGGCACGGCTGTCGATTTTAAATTTGGGTATACGTGCCGATTGTAATATCATTAAAACTTATAGCATCGTGCCTCAAACGTTCAAGTGCGATTTCCAAGTAACTGTCTGCTTGTGTATACAATATTTAGAACCAAATTCTCAACTTATCTAGGTTAAAAAGCAGATCCAAAGCTCCATAAAAGGCTGTTATATTATTTTTTACTTTAAAAACAAAATATTATACAGGTACACACGCGATTGTAAATTTAATATTTTCATCAAAAAGTATAGGATTTTATAATATAATATTGTTAGGTATAATGATATCATTTAGCAAGGCTGGTGAATTCAACTCATTTTTTTAGGAATTTAAGTTAAGTTGATATAGGAAAAAGAAAGTTAAGTTTAAAGTTAAAAGTTAACTTTCTTTTTTTAACTTGTAAAAGTTGCAAGTTACAGTAAACTTTGGCAACACAGACAATTTCTTTGGTCCCAATTTAAATACTTAATGAATGTGAACTTCGTTTAGTCAGAAATTCCGTTAAGACCGAAAAATTGAACGGTCCCAAGCGATTCCGTCTTAACGAGGTTTTACTGTATTTAGAAAAATAAGTAATTTAACTCAATTAAACATTTTTTAATTATAATCAATAATCATAAAAATCTTATTTTCACGAACCTCTTTCTACATTATTGAATTATACACATACCATTAGTATACACATATTAAGTATAGATGGTACATCAAACCACTTACTGTAGCATGGTCGATGCGATTTTATTGGACGTATATTTTTGTAAGAGTGTCTCCATTATTAAATTATTTATTGCGCTACTACAGGCAATTCGATTGATTTTATAGTCAATATTCTAAAAATAAAAATAAATATTTTAATATATCCATCACAATATTCTCACAAACTAAACCATTAGCGACGACTATAGCACAGATATTATGGTGGA
>PVMI01053821.1:0-10502 GCA_008528875.1 Aulacorthum solani
ATGCTGTCTTCTAGTACTTCAGCTGAACGTTCAATTAGTGTTCTGAAAAGAGTGAAATCATTCTTAAGATCTACAATGAATGACAATCGCTTAAAGAATTTGGTGATTTTAAATATAGAATGTAAGATAACTAAATCAATTAGTTATAATGAAGTTATTGAAGATTTTGCTGCCCAAAAATATCATCATAATAAAATATAAATTTGTATGTATCTTATTTGTATAGTTAAATGTTTTAACTTATATTATGTTTCATATTATGTCATGTCCTATACTTCTATGTACAATTATGTTGTTACTTTTAATCTCAAAATATGTTTAAATGATCAGAAAAAAAGAAAATAAATGTTTACATATTGGGGGCAACAAATTATATGTGCCCAGGGCATCAAATCTTTAAATACGCCACTGGGTATACTACAACTAGACAATCGATGGGTAAGTATTTAGAAATGTGGCAGTATAGCTGGGTAAGATATATAGATAAATAGGTCATTGTATTTTGTCGTCAAGACCTGTTACATCACTGATTTTTTTCGTCAAGCCTGCATCACTGCGAGATGTTTTACCGCCACTTTTAATGCTGTTGTTGTACACAATTCTTGTCCAGCGGTATAAGGTCTATGCGATTACAGATTAATCAACTATAATTATTTATTAATTTATAACGTAAAACTCGCGCTGTTCACTCGAGTCAGTTGTTTTCTTGTGATATACGTTCGAAAATACGATACATAAATATGTAATCAATAATAATTATTGGTAAATCGTTTCATTCGATGGTGACTGTAAATGGCTGTTGTTGTTGTCTATCGGCAGCAAACAACTATGATAAAACCGCGTTTCCACGTACTCCGGCGGAATAAAGAGGGAAAAAGAATGGAACGGATTTGGCATGGTTTTCATTTTAAACGGTGAGTTTGCTAAGCCTTTCGTTTGATTTATAGTCCCAATATTGTGCCAAAAATAATTGACAAGGTCCTCGTTGAGCCCGTGTACTTTTTGCAATATAAATGACTCGATTCGACGTGTCTCTTTCACTATTCCACTCCGGTCGCGCTGCCTTCGCCGAATCGTCTTATTTCGAAAATACGATGAGTATATTTTACCCATTATATGGTAGACCTTAACAATGATAAATTCATTTTTTTCCCTCGCCAGAAACAAAACACACCACCACTACATTCCATATATTTATTTTTTTTGTTACACTTTTGTTATCCAATATAATATTATATAACTGTATTATACGTATAGTTTCATCAACCAAACGCTGTACATGTCTACGGTTTTATACATCGTTTCCTCTCCCACCCGCTTTACGATATAAAACAGATTGGCAATCCGATTAAAGAGAAAAATGAAAAAGATATACATGGTGTATATCAACTGTACATTTTTATCGTTAATACAACAATAGAGGAATTTTGTGGACTGTGAAATTAGATTATCGGTGAATATTTTTTTTCTTTTAATCTGAAAGAAAATAATATAATAGTAATTGTCTATTGTGGATCGAACGATTTATAAAGTCGCAATCGATATTATTATGCCTACTACTGGAGGGTCAGTATAAAAAACTGTATTGCATTTTACAGCGAGGTTAAAAAAAAAAAAAAATACAATATGCGATTTACAATTTGAAATGTACCCAATTTGATATCATAAATTACCATCTAAATTGTTGATAAGGATAATAATATTTAACACTGTTTATTGATTAATGATCAAAAAACGTATTGAGGGGTAACGATTTTACTAATGCACAAAGTTTAACATATTATACAAACAAGACGGTCAAATAAATTTGTTTTTGCCACAATTTGAAAGTGTAAATAGAATGGCAGGGTTTTTTCCCTCATTAGAATGCAAAATGTAAATTGTTGTTGTATTTAGTATGCTTAGTACCGAGGAATTCTAAAATTCCTTTTTGCAATATATACTATTACCTATAGGTACATAATGATGTCTTTGTACGAATTAAATAGGATTGTTCGTGTTTAAAATTGAACCGGATGTAAACGCTTTGTACATTTGTATTCTAATTCAAACCTAGAAACTAGTGTATTAGAGACTAGAGTATTATGATTGCATTGAATGTTGCTCTCGTGCAACACACATTGATGGCCATTATCATACCTCTGTAAAGGTAATTTTCTTTCTAACGGTCCTCTACTAATGTTTGTATTATTATTTAAATTATGTGTTAGCGGTTTAATGGTAGTAATGGTAATTAAATATACGATACACCAAGACGTAGGAGTGAATCCCGTCTCTGCAATTATTACTATAATAGTCAAATGATGATTTAATTTATTACTGATTCAAGGCTAAAATCTTACCAACTAAATTGTACCAAACATTCATAATTCGTCTATATTCTAATTCAACATTCAACTTAAACGTTCATTAAAAAGTTGTAGAAAATACTCATTCAATAAAATAATATATTCTATGCAAACTTTAAAAGAAGTTAATTATTTTCATTAATCATGTGTTTGACACGTTTTAAATAAAACCATAACACGATTACACGAACAATTTTAATTGGAATTTATGTATAATAATTACTATAGAATTAATAATTTTTCACATAATATAATCACAACAATTTTAAATTCTCACAAACTATAAAATATTCTATTTATTATAATATTATGAAAATATTATTAAATGCCCAAGTAATAACAACATTCGAATTTTTAATTATTCAGTTAGGATAATGCGTATTAAGATTTAAGAGAATCACAATTTAAATTATTTAAGTATTTTAAATTATTATATACACTGAAATACTTAAGACAATTTAATATTCATAATATGACTGTAAAATGATTTAGTTTTTCTTATTTTAATATGAAAATTGAGTTTCTAAAGTGACGATTTCGAAGTATTTGGACGCTAAACATTATTCCTATAATTATCAAGTAATGGATAAAATTGCTGTTTTCGTTTATAATAATTGCTATTGATCATCTCGTTATTCAAACAATATTATTCTTCCATCTGGAAACATTATTGCAGTACTTGTGTATCGCAATGTGCCTACGCCGTATTAAGAAATACCAATTAATGTGTCAAGTGCATGAATATTGTTTTTATATGCATTGATATGCATATGTACGATGAGTGTTATCAGTTTGGTACATCAATATTTATTTTATAGGGTGAAGGAAGTAATAGTTATGTTTTTCATATTTCGTACTAAAAATAAAGGAGGTGAGTAGCAGACATTTTAGCGTTTTGGCGGTTTACGAGACTCGTGCGGTAAAAGGTCCCAACCGTGTAGTTTTGTTACCGAAACACAAATAAGTACCTAATAGGAATTTTCTTTTTAAATATTCTGAAGTTCGACGTGAAACAGTACCCTCGAGTAGCTTTAATTTTACTTTGAGTAGACAAAACGCGTTGCAATCAAAAAGGTATACCAGTACTTATATATGTTCGACCATTCGGCTTATATTTCCAAGTGTGGTAGAACTGAACTATTATTATTTTTTTAGTCTATTTCTTACTACCATAATAAACATTGACTTCTTCTTTCGATATTTTTATGTTCAGTAATTTTACGGGCCCTGGCAAACAAAAATGTATACCTACCAACATAAATACTTGATTTATAAGGAAAACGGTACAAAAAATATATAATATATAATAATATTCACAGGACTTTTTGTGTGTACGATTTGTGGTCACCAGCCAGTTTCCCGAAAACGACAATCTTATTTAGAATACTGTGGGATCGCTGATTTTAAACTTCGTCCAAACCGTGTAATCTTTATGGGCCTTTTATCTGCCAAGATATTTTTGAAATTTGTTTTCTTTCTTTGTTTAAAGTTTCGCTATGAATGTTGTAGTATACTATTATTATATTATTTTGTTTTTTTTTGCATGGAAGAGTTTTATGGGTTTGGGGTAGAGATAACAGAAGCACAAAACACAAAAGTATATGGATTTAGATATTTTAAAATTTTCGTTTGTATTTTCATTTTCTGTTATCGCACTAGAGAATATTGTCGTGAATCGATAATGTGTAAGCTAAAATTTTATAAAATATGTGTTTTACTGTTTTTCGCTTATAAATCGTACTATAAAAGTAATATAACTTTTGTTTATTATTCAAATTCATAATAATAATATTATGTCATATATTAATATATTTAGTATCATTGTTAATTACAAAAAATTGCATACTATGTTTAAAAATAACGATCAATTTATGTATCATGTAATCAAATGCATTTTGATTTAACTGTGGCTTAATATTATGAACTGAACATATATTATCTCTGAGAGTCTTATATATTTATATATAAACTAGTGTATGTCATTAGCCATGTTAGTTCCGTTATACCTACATTATGTTACAGCGTATTATACATCTTCCTTAGATAATTATGTGTTAATATCTGAATAAATTCGTATGGTCTAAAAAACATATTATACGTATTAACATATCAGTTGAATTGATTAATTCATTTCGATGAACTGAATATTGGCTTAGCTCTCATTTAATTGGCCTGTATACAAAGTTTGATTGGTTTCTTAGATTCATGCGTACAAGGCACTTTATATCATTATAGAGATTAAAACGTCTATACATTGTGCTGAACATTACGAGATTATTGTTTTGAAATTAATTGTTATTACTAGGTATATGTTTTACATGCCAGAACCAATAAACATACTATATGGATTGTGTAGATATGTTTAGTATACACATTTCTAATTAAAAATGACCCACGCTTTGGAAAAAGTTCGTAAGAAACACGTTGGTATTAGGTACTTTTAGTTAAATATAAATTTAATGAAATTCAATCAAAAGTTTTGGGGAAAAAAACGTAAATTTAATGGACCATTTGATAGGTACATTAAAGACAAGACTTGGTTACTGAGTTAAACATTTTAAATCGTTCTATTTTCAAAGATGTTTTTAATTAATCTCATTTGGTTTTGTTATAAGATTAATTAATTTTTAATTCCACATGAAAACAATTTCCCTCTTTATTGAAAATATTATCAGGTGATCAATCATATTATAATTACACGAGTAGAATAACCAATTTAGAATTATAGAATACAATTATGAAACCAATATATACCAGCTGATTATATTTTATTATTGATAATTCATTATTTCAAAAAATATACAAGTTTTCAAAAACAATTTTCTTACGTGGTTTTTGGTGAAACATATTTTTTATATTTTTATATTTGTATAATATTCAGGTAGGTACTTATTTATACATTAAACGAGAAAAACATACTATAATTATAAATTGGTCAAATTTTAATCAAATCAGATCAATTTTGGTGATTTGAAATTTGGAAATGTCCATCAAATTGTTTTTAAAAACAATACGAACTATACTTTTTCTATTTTCTTATAATATATATTAAAGTGCTTCTACTTCTTACATAGTTTATAAAACATTTTGAAATCGAAAACATTTCCTTTATGTATCATCAATAACCATTTTGGAACTAATATTATGGATACCAACTACATTTAAGCAAATTAAACATTTATTCAGCACGCAGTTTTCGTTGCTTAATGTCTAACGCTTTTAATTTTTAATTTTCTGTTTTACATAATTATACGTATTATTTCAATTTTATTTTGTGAAAATGTAATAAAATCGAAGAGAAAAGAGTTCACGAATGAAAGCTAATAAATAAATAACAACACAAATAAACTGCTTAATTTATGCTAAGCAAATCAAGCAGATCAAAATTTATCAGTAATATTTATACATAAAAATTTATAATATCGTTTTATAGCAAAATATTGTATAAACCCGTGTCATAGATTCGTAAATCCATTCAATTTTGCAATTTTGAATTTTAATTTTAATCTATTTAAAATAAAAAAAAATAAATTAATTTAGTGGTAATTAAATATTATTATATTGCTAACGTCAAAAGTACAAATTTTTAAGACAAATAAAGGGTTTTTTTTGTGTATGTACTATATAAACATATATACCTAAATACCTAGTAAATATGTTTTAAAGGCTGGATACACAATCCTTGAAGCTTCTCAAATATCTTGAATATTTTGTCAAGTATACTTGGCAAGAAAATTTTTAAACTGCGGATCGACCAACTTGTTTAAAGGAATATTTGCTGCCCATATCGCATTGTACCGATCAAAATTAAAGTCCAATTTTTTCTAAGTTGTTGGAAATTTTTTCTTTCCTTACTTTTTTGGAGTCTGTGACGTGATTTTATGTATTTATCAGTATTAATATGATGTACAACACTAAAGAGTTTTACACTCGTCACGTTAACTTCACAAACCTTACAGAATAATGAGGATTTATTTTCACCAAATTCATTTACTAATTGTCTCATAGTAACTTACTACATTTAGTAGTGCAAGAACTAAATTTAATTTTAGTCAATTTCTTAAGATACACGTAGGAATAAACGTTGTGGAAAACGTAACTATATTCTTTGTTCTTTTGAGTAGAATCAACTTTTATATTGGATCGAAAATAAGTTCTACACTTTACAATGTTAAAGGTATTATAGAAAATAACGTTATACCTAACTAAAAACTCAATTTTGGAATACAATTCACTTGGATATTTTTACTATTCAATGATTACGGCCATTAAAACTGATCAACAGTGACCCACCTATAATGAAGATAAACCATTTAATAAAATCGAAATTCGAGCACGAAATATATAGTATTATGATTTTTTTTTATACTTTATAGTTTATACTACTTAGTATATAAGTCTTTAAAAACTTGAAACCATTTATTTCACTTCGTGGAAGATGAATTTTTTGGATCACTAGATTAAAATAAAAAAGCCTATTTAATACCCTTTTTTTCAACATTTCAAACTTTATTTGCATCAATGCCCATTAAAAAAACTTTGGTTTTGCTAAAATATTATACATAGTATAAACTATACACTCTCTACGGGATTGGTATTATATATATTATGCTTTTTTTTTAAAAAAAATTTGCCCACAATTAACGACTGTGTCTGGCTTTGGTTTTGTAATCTGGCTGAAAAATTGTTGTGTGGTCTGTGAGTGTTATGCAACATCATTTGCGAACGTAATTAAAACAGAGAAAAGGGCTATTTTAATTAAACGGGGTTAATGACTTTTTATTTGTGACTAGACAAAGAATTTGAGTACGAACTTATATAATCGTCGAGTGTCTGTTGAACACACGGCAAGTGCCAGGTGTAACGAATTACCAGACTTGGCAAAAACTGAAATGCGTTAAAACACATCTGGACACACCAGAAGAGAGGTTCAGAGATATGAAAAAAAAAAAATAATAATAACAATAAAACAACAATATATTTATCTAATTACGTCATTAGTGTTTTTGTTTTTTTTTCCTTAATAATTTTTATTTTCACTTTCATTTTTCATTTCACAAAGGAAAAGAAAAACAAAACGATTTATAAAATATAAAATAAAAAGGTGTAGGTAGTTTTCAAAAACTTAACCTCGGTGATTAAAAAGTCGATTTATTCTTAAAAAGTCTAATTACATGCGTAGAATTGTTTGCGTCGCAAAAGTCAGTCGTTAGGGTTTTGCTTTTTTACAATCCAGCGTATTGTTGATTTGTTTTTTTTTTTTTTTTGGAATTACATTATTATATTATTATCACATGGACTCTTTGTGCGTTATACATGTTACCCCGGGGACAAGGAAAAACCGACATCGGACTTTGGACGAAACAAAAAAAAAAACTAAATTATGTATAGAACGTATATATAAACCATAAATTACACAACTATCGAATTGACATCTTGAGTTGAATTTTTAACTTTAATCGTTGTTTTTTGTTTCTTACAGTTTGAGTGTACACAGGGTTTATTTATTCAATTGTCTACACTTATTATTTTGAAGTCTTAATTTTTTGAAAATATATCCAGACAGCAATTTGTTGTGTACAAATATTATTATAATATAACCATTATAAAATGCTGTCTAGGTATTTAAACCGTATTTCGTTTTTTTTTGTTTCAGTATATTATGTTTAAAAAATAAAATTATTCATTGAAATAATTCAGAATGAAGGTGAATAATTAAAATCGAAACATATTAAGGTTTTTGTATGTTTGAACCACAAGATTTATTATTGATTTCAAGAAAAATTTTGTAGTGTATATTTCAATACATAAAAAATCGAATTTTAAACTTGTATAATGAATAAATTAGAAGTACTTAACGTTTACCGATGAGACGAGAGGACCAAATTTTTTTGGGGTACGCATGTGCCCCTTTATGTAAACGGCTTTAATCACACAATAAAAATAATAAAAAAAGTTGTTAAAAATAGAATTTGATAGTTGGTACATCAAAAAATCGTAAAAATATATTTCTTTAAATGTTTTCGAAATAATTAGCGGATACACTTAAATTAACCTAACAGACATTTTTAAATATTTCTGATAGATAGGTACCTATAATTTCTTAAATAATTCAAGTATTAACTTCTTGCAACATTAAACAAAATGTATGGTAGTATGATGTATTCATATTTTTTTTTATATCAGCTACGTATAAATATTCATATATTGTTCATGTAGACTAATGAAGTTAAAAATCTGTTAAAAATATTTGAAATTTGTAACTGTTGAAATGCTTTAAGTGGTAAATGAAAATATAATTTATATTTCATATTTTTATACTTTCCTGAAATCTAAATAAACTAAAACAAAATTGGTGTCGGATCTAGTATCCATTCTAGTTATTGAAATAATTAATTGTTAATAAAAGCATAAAAAAAAATGTTAAGTAAAACGTACATTTAATACATCCTAATAATAAATTAAACATATTTTTTAACAAGGTATTGATGTTAAAAAAAAAAAAAAATAATGACATCTTTAAAAAGTTTACATTTATACCTACAATATAATATAATAACTCTACTACGATTATTGAATATGCAAATTTAAAAATATACCTATTACCTGTATTTACAAAATACAAATCAATGTTATAATACAACCATATTATTATTATTTACATCAAAAATATGCGTCACCCAAACAAATACATTTATAAGTACTATAAGACCAAAGTACTTAAGTCTTAAACGAAATGCCGTGATATATAGCTGTGAATGTAATACTTTTGTCTTGCACGATAATGTACCTCTAGCTGTAGGAACACCACATGACGTTTAAAATGATCAATGTGTCTCGGTGTATTGCGAATTATGGAATTAATTAAGATGATTAAATGTATCAAATGGATTCGTAGTGTGCACAATGTACCTAATACTTATACCTACTTTGGAATAATTAAATTTCTTGTAAATATGATAGAAACATAGGATAGATAACAACATACAGTCGCAGTGCATGTGTTTCAGTATTATGAACGATACAGGTTTATTCACAATGTCATATTAATATGTGACAATCAACCTATTAAATTTATATAGTGTACATAACAGACAATGAAATACCATTTTCTTCATTTAATCACACGTGTCAGATTTTACAACAACAAAAAATGTAACGTTTATGATTATCCTAGGTCTATTTTACTGTTTCCAAAGATGGTCTAGATATACTAAATAAATATTGTACTGGAGGATATTAAAAAGTATCAGAGGGAAAAATAGCATGTTACACCGCAGGTCCACCGGACGAAATAATGAAATAAGTAATAGTTCGAGATTGGGACGAATAAGGGCAGTCAACGAATCTATCGATAACTACTATAAATTATAATTATTATTATATAGACATATAATGATAGTATATAATATCATAGCCCATGTATATAATGATAATATTATTGTGGTAAACATGACATTCCATGTTCCCGTGTTGAACCATATTGAATCCCATACTGCAGATATACGACAAACGTATACAGACACACACACACACACGTGCCACATACACACACTACAGTACTTGCCATTTACCATATCCCACGTGTTTCGGTGTGGTGGTTAGCAATTTCCTTCTGCAGAGTATTAGTGTGTGTGTGTAGTTATGAGCTTGTATGTGTGCTCTCCAGAGCTTCGAAAATTAATTCTATTGCTAATTAATGCTTGAGGGTTTGTGGTTTCGGATAAGTAAACATGGTTTGGGAGGAACTGAAAGACTATAACCATACTGTTACTTGATATGGGAGTGGGAGACGGTGGATAATACGCAGTGGGTTATTGGTCATTACGAAACTTTTTGTTATTGCCGAAACAATTACATTTTTTTTGTTTGCCATAGTTTGCTTTATTAAAACCACTAATTCACATTTATTCGTATATACTACACCACCAACACAGATGATCCAAATTGGGATATCACGCACAATATTTGTTTTATTGTTATTATCCTGACCTCTGAAGTAAAAATGTTTCTCAAAATGAATGCAGAAAATGTTATGAATAAAAGAAAATGTTACTATAATTCAAACGAAATTTAAGAATAAAAATATTTATTTGGGCATTGTTCTTGTAATAATATTTTGGTGGATCATTTTTTAAAATAAAGTAATTATTG
>PVMI01053825.1:0-14311 GCA_008528875.1 Aulacorthum solani
GTGTTTTGGTAAGCTTTGGCCGAAAAGGAACAGTGGCCGAAAAGGGAACGGTAAGTTTTGGCCGAAAAGTGACACTGGCCGAAAAGGGAAGGGTCCATTTTGGCCGAAAAGGGGGCCGCCCATCATTTTAATTTCTTCGATCCATAATACGATAATAAATAATACTTTTTTTAAATTCATTTTTCTTATATGTATTATAAACTTGAATTACTTTTCTCGCAATCGTAATAAAATGAACATCGTGCAATAAAAAAGTACTTCTTTTTATGGTGAACATTTGGTTAGGGTATTATCTATCGCTGTATGGACTTTTCAGTTTTTCTATGGTTGTCTAATTACACAACAACTTATACCTATCAATTGTACAGGATTAAGATATAAGACCACTTACAAGTTACAGGTTATTTTTGATTAGTATTTAATTTAAAATTTTGAATTTTATTAAAATTGTCTATATCAACCTCATTAAAAGTTAATGTGTGATGTTCTCTTAAATCGAAATATTTGTACTGTTTAGAATTGTAATCCATTATAAAATTATAATAAAATAATAAAAACCCCACAATTTATTTAAAGTATTCTTGGATAGTAAAATGTCATATTGATATGTGATAGAGATTAAACAATTTTCGATTTTCGTGACCCAAAACGAAATTCATGTGGGAGCCACTCAATTTTGAAACTTATAATTGTGTTAAAAAAAGAAGCTTTTATAACAATCTCACAGTCTCAACGAGAATGTATTTTTATAAATATTTAATGAAATCGAATTGGTAGTTACCTATATTAACGTGTCTAAACATATGCAAACTCTTCAGATTTATAAATTATAATATTAAGTATAAATATATATTATTAGTTCGTATGTTGTTTGATGTCGATCGCCGTTATTATTATTATTATACGTTTAATGGCCATTACCACATTACCTATAGTTTTATAATATTATAATATTTCACTTTGATATTATTTCACTTTTGTGCCTCTACTGTATGATAAGTGATAACCGTCTAGCCATACGATATATATATATAGTACATTTTACAGATCACGCTTTGATTTATATAGTATCTAATAATGCCAATATTTACTTTATCGACATTTCTCATCATTGCATCAATATGCGATAATATCGTTTATAATACTGTTGAATTCTATGGCTCACTATAACAAGTCTTGCTGCAGTGACGTCAATTCAAGCATGCTATTCTAAAAGGGTATTGCGGAGGTGGCATGTTGCAAACTAAATCAAAACCAATCGCTTTCCTCGTGAAGCTGCAATCCATTAATTTTGTATTTGAATGTTTACTCAAGGGAATGTCCACTGTAACGAACAAACTCCCTCCCTCTGCTTACGAGTACAGCAGAGGATCAACACTGAGAGTGCCATACATTAAGAGAGGGGCAAAATCCAATAATAATTGTGTTTATTAATATAATATAAGTAAAAAAAAGACCTGATATGCACCCTCGTATCTCTCAAATGAGGCCAATGTTATACTTAACTCAATTTTCATTATAACGAATATATAGCCTTTGAGCTAAACATTATTTTAAACACATACGAAAATATATGAATATATCGCACACAAAATATATTCCACAGCAATCAACTTTTAAACGAATTTTAGAGCGATAAAAACTTTAAAATTGTAAACAAATTTTTGGATGTAAATTAAAAAACAAAAGTTTAGACGAGTAAAATAGATCATAGTGTAGTTCTTAAAAGTATTAATAAATTTATCAGAGCGAAACAGATTTATTTTTATTTAAATTTTATGTTATTCATCAAGTCAACAAATCATATTAAGAAATGGAAGTATAAGAACTAATGTAGTCTATATATGTCACTGTATATCTACAACAAATAAATAATAAAATATTATATACTAAAATTCACCATAAGGTTTAAACGTTTATGGAGCATGATGTCAACATATTAAATTATTAACTATCTACTCAATATTCGGTACCTACTTTTAAACTATGCAACAATTGCAAATACATTATTTCCGTTATTATTTAAATTGATAAAATATAAAAAGTGTTTAAATTAAAAATAATGATATTCAATGATGTAAGACCCTGAGGTGTAACAAGTTTTACTTATTTAATTAAAGATTAACACTTCAATAAAATTGTTTTGATAAAAATATTTGCTACATCTGTAAGTATATACCTACTATTATAAATACAAATATCAACGAATATGAGGCCCGTACTTAAACAAATATTCATTCCATTACTTTGTCAAAATATATATTTTTAATTTTTTATGTAGGTACCTATATTATATTACCTGCTACCTACAAGTTGTATTATTGTATCAACTTTTAAGGTAATATTTTATTATTTTAACATTTATTACACCTATTGAATAGTCAATCTATAGTTTTTTATTTAAATTTAATAATTGGATAATGGTAAAAATAGTAATGTGTAACCATCAACGTTTTGATTTATAAATTTTTTTTATTAATTATCCCGCGGCAACTTAGGCCATTGGGAGGGGGGCACTGTGATTTATAAATTATTATTCATTATTAACTACAATACAATCTATTATGTTTTGGACCGTTGAAAACAAATTGTATCAAATTGCAGTTTCTATCCCAATTTATATTACAATTAATTATAATGTTAGGCATATTTTTTTTTTTTTAAATTATTTTGATCATTTTTACTTGATTGTGTCTGGTAATACTTAAAGAACTTATAGTAACCTATATTTAGTATTCATTATCGATTACAGTTTCAACTTACAAACACTGCAGACAAACGTATAGTATGATTTTTATAATATTGATGGTTTTGTTTCTATGCAGTTAATCTTTTTCTAATAATCTCATGTTTGTTGATCATTCTAATAATCATTTTATTTTTTTCATTATTGTTCAAGACATTAACTGCATGGTTATTATGGTTGTAGATTACATTATTTACATAATTTATGTAATTAAAATAATCATTGTATTCAAACTATAACCAAATATCAAATAAGTATGTTACGTACATAGATGCCATACAAATATACAATAGTAGGTAATATGTTTATTCTTTCAAGACATAACATAATAAAATATGTAGGTATTATGTCCATATTTGTATATTATAATGAAACATTTTATGTATGTAAACATAGTATTATACATCTTAAATATAAAAATCGAATACGCATAATGTGTATTAACTAAACAACATTTTTTACAAGTTGGGAACATGGGTAAATTAAATTTTTTTTAAAAATGTACTTATTCATTATTTTACTAAAGTTTATGGGTACTTTATGCTGAAATAGGCAAATCAAATATGGAAAAACAATAGTTGCTACTTAACGCATTATTGGTATGAATTACTACAAGTTACAACATTCAACATGAGTATAATATAATATTAAGTGTATTCTATGAAGTTTTGAACACGTGATTACATCGAAGTCAGTTTAATCATTTTAAGTTTAAATTTGTAGCATTTTATACGATTATTTGAAGTGTCATTTGTGATTAGTTAAATTTATAATCGAGTTGTAAAATAATTCTGTAGATGGGCACCTACCCATAAAGTTTATTGTGTAAACTTTAAAGATTTAAGTACCTAAATCTAAGTGTACCTAACTAATGTATCATTAAAAATCTAGGTTTCACAGTGAGTGTCAAAAAAAAAAAACAGCCGGACTTTATTATAGTGGGTCAATCACAGCGTAGATGAAACTATATGGCACCGATATAAGATCTGTGTACCTACTGTATTTAAAAAATAAACCTTTAATCTTATTATCTTGTTCCTAAATACGAGTTTTATTTAATATCTTTAACTGTGTGACTATAGTTTTCTATTTTCTTATGTACACCAATAATAGATAAGCAGCCATTATGCTCCAACATTCGTGTATTGTTTATTTTATACAGTATGTTATAATATGATCATAGTTTATCTAAAATTTTAGTTATTTGTATGAACGTACAAATTAATAAGGTAACACAGTTGCGAGCCGTATAGTAAATAGTATATACGAACAATTGTATAATTAATAGAAAATACTAAAAAACTAGTAAAAAATGCTCTAAAAAATTGCGAAAAATACCTTAAAAAAAGACATTTCAACCCTAATAATATCCTAAAAAAAGGACCCAAAATTAATTTAAACACTTCTTGTGCAAATGGAAATATGAATTTTTCAAAATAAAAGCGATTATATGATGTAACACTAAAATACCAATTATTTGTTACTGCCGGTTTGAGTTTAGGACGCATAAAAGTAATTAATCGCACTGTAGATATAGATAAATATGTCATCAAAATCATAATTATAACGGTCGACAAACGATAAATGGTCAGAACAAAATTGCTTGAACTAATATTTAGAATTACCAATTAATTAACAAAATTACACACGAATTTGAAGTTATAAAAATTGGCAAAAATGCAAAATAAAAGTTGAATTTTTCAATTATTTCGTAATAGTGATTTACGAATTTAATACAAGTGATATCGCACTTGAAAAGCATTGTATGGGACTTTCAAATAAATAATGCATTTTTCCTTCAAATCCGGAATCTAATATTGAATAACATTACGTTTGCTATAGACAAAATAAGCCCACAACCGGGGAAGTCCCTCGGCTGTGCAGTATACGCATCGGATGTACCTACATTGTAATTGAGTAGGTTACTGTAATGCATGAGTTAAATTCGAATTCGACAATAAAAACTAATTGAAGGTACCTATTTCCGGAAAACCATTCTGAACGGAGACAGTTTGTCATCCGGTATTTGTATTTCTAAGGACATGTTATTATACATAGTATATTGCTATTAATAATTTATTTTTCCATTAGTAATACTACTTACTGGTTGAACTATTTTATACTAAAACAAAAGGGAAATATCCTTTATAATTATTTTAATATTATTTTATACAGTATATATCATCGATCAGCTGTCATTTTCAGATTAAATTGTGAATTTCTATAAAAAATTCTTAATAACTTTTTGAAAAATCAAATTTAGAAACAAACTTGATTTTTGTTAAGACTAATTTTGACTTTTTACAAACGGAAATAACTCGATTAAAAACAAGTGGGTAATTATTAACTGAGTATGTTAAAATAATAAAGAAAGTTTAAGAATAATTTCAAAATTCACCAAACAATATCGGAGAAGTTATTAAAAATAAAGTAAAATTTGTTTTGAACAATAACCCGGATATCAACAAAATGTTCAAAATTAGTAAAAATGCGTTATCAGACAACCACCGCAAGTTTCTATTCGAAAATCTCAAAAAAAATTCTTATCGTTCAAATTAATTCAGAAAGTATGTACAAAATTAGGATAATAATATTAATATTGTTATAAGCTAAATTAAATTTTTTTTTTAGTTAAATCAAAAATAAAAAAGACAGAAAGTTGTGTTTGAAAACCTCAAAGTATAGTAAATAAGTATAGCATTAAAATGTATGCAATATAGATTCTAAATACTTTTTTTTACATTTGTACAATAATTTTTAAATGGTTTAAAAACATTTAACGTATTTATTAATGTCATATTTTATTAATTTAACATTTGATATTTTTTCCGCTAAATCTGCATGCATTTTTCGAGTTTTTATGGTCATAAGCATACTTCTAAGCCTACTTATCAACATTTAAACTTTAATCAAGCATAAAAATGTATATTTATGTTAAACTTTTTTTTTAATTTCTAGTAAAAAAATATATACCTAATGAATCTCTTGTATTCTAATGTTCAGTCTATATCGACAAAATTAGAAACTATGAATTTTTAACTACAAAATAATTAAGTGTTTCGTGATTTTGACGAATTTTATAAGCATTTGAACTTTAAACTCATATAAGAAAAAGTGATTATGAATATAAAATATTTTTTAATTGCTGAAAACTTATGAGGAACTTAGTATTAAATGTTCAAGCTTTTCATTTACAAACAATAATTTTATCATTCAAAAGTTGAAAAATAACTAAAAAAGTAGAAAATTTCAAATATTTTTAAATATCACAAAGAGAGACAAAATAATATTTTGAAAATTATATCATGTCTTGAAAATGCTGTTATAAAAATTTGTCAAAAAGTTCAAATTTCTACAGTAATTCATTTTTGAATTACAAAAAAAAAAATAATATCGATTTTATCAAAAACAGATGTTGTGTCAAAATTCTGTTCTGTTTTTCTCGATTATTTTGAAAAGTACTGGGAATTTTTCACTTTTGACTTACTAGATACCATTTTCTACCAAAAACTACCCTCAAAATTGAAAAAAATTTTGAATTATTGTTAGCAATGTCAATTAATGTCTAAATTGATGTCAATTGATTTTCTAAAAATAAAAATGTCATTTTAAAAAAAAAAAATACATAGGTACATCACTGTAAAACTATAATAATTGCTTCGCTCAGAATCAAAAATAAGTGTGTGGTAATGTATAGACGTATGGTGTGTACAATTTGATGGTCTGCCAAATAAATTTTACAAAATTTGTACAGAATATTTTTAGGATCAACTGAAATATTTCAAAAAACGTTGCCATAAGTTTAATATAAAATATTTAGTATAATAATTAATAAAGATTTAATGCAATCTTCAAACGTGTATAAAAATTAATTCTAAAGATAAATAATCAAACTTATATACGTTCAATATGATAATTATAACCACAATTTGCCAGTAGTACCTATCAATTAAATTGCAAAGGAATAAACTTCGTGAATGACACGTTTTTAATGACATTATTAGCATTTATTTTAATATTTGGCAAACAAACAGATAAACTCAGTGAAGACATGAAGTGCATGGCATGCCTGTTAAAAGTGAACTTTGGTCTTTGTTTGTGAGTAGGTATCAAAGACAATATGTTATTATAATATTGTATTTTGTGCATCGTTTCAGCATAGCATAATAATTAAATATTGTAGGTACTATTTGATTTGACTGTATAAATAATCATAGTGCAGATATGGCTGATACGTTATTGGTAGTCGAGTGTACAAACAATTATTTTCTTTTGTTTTACATTATTAATAATAATATAGATTGTGGTGATGACTGGTGTACATGAATGTGTGGGTTAAATACCATACAAATATTTAATGACTGAAACGGTCGAGAACAACGTTCTGCAATTTAAAATATGTCATACATATACCTACATGCTACTATTAAATAAAAATAATATATACAACAGGAAAAAAAGCAACTAAAATTATTATAAGTCTCTCTACATTTACTATTTACATCCATTGTACGAATACACGCATAGGCCTATTAAGCACATTTTACAAATGGATATAATATTTTCATGATTCATTTGTCAAAAATATCAAATAAAATTAAGCCGAGAGAGCGTATACCTAATAGGTAACGACGGCAATAGCTAAAATTTGAATCGTATCTTCTATGTACGTAGTATTGGATAATTAATTATTATTTATAAGTGTTTATTATATGATTTTAAAATCGTTTAATACACATTTATTACCTTTATATGATTGGTAAAATGTTGACGTCTGGATTCGTCGAAGAGCATAATATCAAGTGTTTTTATTGGACACCGTTTGTTGGAAAAAAGTTGAAAATTTGCAACTAAAAAAAAAATTAAACTAATTTACTATTAAAAAGCATATACAGTTAATTCGAATAAAATTGATGTAGGTATATATCGGTTATAGGTTAGATCACTGGTGATCACAGGTCGCAAGTGCCTGAAGAGTTTTGAACGATTGTTCAGAAGGAAAAAAAAAGTCAATAATAAGGCATTAGTTATCTTATAAAATACGTCCAATAAAAACACGTGAGATAACGTCGGTCGTTAAGTGTGACATGGTCTCAAAGTACAAAACTCTATCGGCAGTTATAATAATATAATTATTAGTGTCATAATAACGCATATTATCGGATATACCTATACCTACAGGTACCGTGTATCATAATATTAAGTTCAACAGAGGAATGATTTTGTTTAATTTTGTTAAAACTGATGTATATCGATGTACATTATTCCATCATAACTGAAAAATATATTATTGGTAGGTGCTGTCTAGATAAGGTAGGTACATTTAAAGGTGTACAGTGTCATATTCATACAGATATACTGAGATACAGAGATGATATACCTACACGCTACACCGGTTTACGAAATAGGCATTGCAAGACACTTAGACGGGAGTAATTCTATATATTAGGTATTCACATTATGAGTCGTTTTGGTCGAGTATTTTTAATTTATGGCATCAGTAATGTTTTTGGATTTAAATCGTTATCCGTAAGTCGTAATATCTCCAGTTGTCGTTTTATTAGTGAACATATGTCATATTGAAGAAAATATTGATGCACCCCGTTTGTTAGAACGACTCAATATATTAGTGTTCCTGGTAGCACCGGGTTTAAGGGATTATAATGCACCTACCACTTAATCATATTTATATTGTTAATAATTCTCCCCTGATCAGAATGATGTTGACAGCCAAAAGCAATGTGTAATTTTTTCGTACCCGGGCCGGTTTCAATACGACAATACCTCACATTGTATTTTTAAATGTAGGGAATTCTCTGCAAAATTAATCTTATATGTTATTACAATTTATTTTTTTATATCTTACTTTTATTTATAATAACATTGTTGATTGTTATAACTTTGTTTATATTGTTAAAAAAACCGCTTGGCATTGGTTCTAATAAATAAAAAAAATTAATAAAAATGATAGTATGTGATATACAACATCAGCTGATGGCTCGAGAGTGAAAATTGCCAATAAATTGTGTGCAGCAAGGTTCTATACCCATACGTAATTGTAAATTGGTCTTAAATTAATTTTATATGCAATATCATTCGTCATACAACGAATGCTCGTGAAACATGATAGATGTGGTAAGAGCATTTGAATTACAGTGCTATGCCGGGATTACTGCACCGAGGCAAACAAAATTCTATCTGCCCACAAAATGAGAACACATTTCCGGGACATTATCCAAACTGGTGACACAATTATCTACGTTGGTGTTTCTGGAGAAATTTTCGAGTTCGCTCAAAAGCTGTAAACATCAAAGCGTTTCTGTTTTGGATGACATTTGCAGTCTATTTGTAGGTGTAAACGAGTAAATGGGTGTTAACACAACATCCGACAAATTTAATTTGCAAATATATATATAATACACTACCTAATACCTAATTTGTCTCTTATATGTTTCCATTTTGTTTTTTTTTTGTTTTTTTAATGTAAATGGCAAGTTCATGTTTAGTTGCTGTTTGCTAGTTTGTTGCCAAATTTAGTATTGTCTGCGTAGTGTAACTAACCTAGTATTATATAATATTATTCCTATAAATACTGGCTGTTACATGGTGTATAGTATAAGTATAATTATAGTTTAAGTATACGTATTATGTGCATTGTATAGTGATCAGTGGTATAGATACAGAAAGGATTTTTAGTATGGTTTAATCTAGGACTTTTCACTTTTGGAACAAACAAGTTTAACATAACATACATAATTTATTATTATTCTTATGTATCTCTTAGGCTTAGTCTCTTTATAGACTTTAGTAAAATATTAATGGGAAAAATAGTTTTATGAAACAATTATAAACAAATAAGTATAATATTTTATAATATAATATTAGAGACGTATAAATGTCTTGTTATTGATTGAGGGAACTTATAATAATAGTTATAATTGTTTGTAGAATAGATGTTATATGATGCGTAAGTATCACCCATCATATAGATATAATTATCTACATTCATCTACGCACATCCAAGTGCGTATAATTGTCAAGCCTGCAAGGCATAGAAAAGTGTAAGTTAAAAAGTAACTATTTAACTTTAATTTTTTTAATTTAATTTTTACTAACTTAATTTTAAACTTCAAAAATAACAAGTTAATTTAATCAAATTAAATTTCGTAAATTTATAAATAATTTAATAATAAATACAATGCAATTATTATTGGTAATACATTTATACATATTGAATAAACACTTACCTACTTTTTATTATTTTAAGCCATATAACTGGCTATATATATATATTAGAAAATAAATAAATACATAGCTTAAGTAATTTAAGTTTCCATACAGCTTTTAACTTAACTGAGTAAAAAAATTAGGATAGGTAACTATTAACTTTAAACTTTTCGAAATGTTTTCTATCATCTTAGCTTAACTCAATTAAAAATTATCATAAACTTTCCAGACTTGATGATTATTTGTGCATTGTAGAAGCATAGGTAAGATAAAATGAATATTTGGAACAAGTTTTGTTTTTATTTTTATGGATGAAATACTGTTAATGTTTAACTCTTTTTCCCTTTGTGTATACCTTCAAAACATTTGAACTACGTGATTCGAATTAAGGCTTAATCACGGATCAATTGACGTTTTATGAAACGGCCAAATCTAATATTTGTGTTAGATTAGATATCGACACAATAAGCGAGCAATATATAATATTTTTACCTATGTGGTATTACCGAGGTGTTTCAAAACAGTTGTCAATATTTATAGGGAATTATAAGTATAAACCGTAACAGCATTTATCCTAATAATATTTGTACGTGTACCTTATTTATTCTTCCGAATATTATGAGGATCAAGTCAAACAGAATATTTCATCATCCACTATAATATTATAATTACCCAGGTACTATACATGTTGTAATTTGTCTATCAATTATTATAATTTATAACCCTATTGACAAATTAAAAAATTGTATTATAAAATATATTAAGAGATCAGCTATGCACACACGCTTGAGCATAATAAATATATGATAATACAATTTCATGGACACCTCAAGATGAATCAATATTGATAATATAATAACAATAACTCTATTTCATTGTTTTTCATATTTGCAATGACAAATCGACTAAATAATATGACACAAACATTTTAACGACCATGTTTTAATATCCGTCCGGAAGTGGTTTATAATAATATTATGAGGTATACCGTACACTGTACAGTACGTTTATACATTTCCTATAGTCTATATACATATGTAAATACCTACTTATAAATATATATTATATTATATATATATATATGATGTACCCAGTATACAAATAATATAATAATATATAAACGTACAGTTTTATATTTTATTATTTACATTAAATCGCAATACAGTTTTAAATTAGTATTTATAGTTGATATTATAAACATTTTCATAAATTGAAAATCGGATCAAAATTTATTACAAATTAATTAATATTGAACTTAAATGAAACAGAACAGATGAGAAAAATAAAAGGATAACAATGTATATTATTTTGATAATTGCAGAATATCTAAGCATAACGATTAATGGTTATATCGAAATGTTCTGTATAATATAATATTCCGTAAAAAATCATTGACCTCGATATGGAGGTGTAAATAGTCTAATAAAAATTATGGTACTTTTAAGCACCTACAGTTTGATTCGACCTAGCGATAACTGCAGTGCAATAATTGTAAATTATTTCTTACGGTGTTAGTGCAAAATCTTCGGTACCTACTTGAGCAGTAGTTGAGTGCTTTTAGATTTACCTAGGTATATATCGTATGTATCATAGAGAAATAGAGGCAATATATAGGTTACCTTTAAGACGTTTTTTGTTTCGTTTAAGTACCTATGTAAATGATTGTAAATAAGAAAGGTTAGTTAGTCATTAAAATATATGGTAACTATTGTTTATACCTGCGTAAATATATACTCATAAATGTGTAATAGTCAAAATAAGATTAGGTAGGATACGTTATGTACATACATAGGTTCATCGAACACTATTATTTACTGTAGTTTAGGTATAAACAGAAATAATAATATATATTATACTATTGTCTTGTGATACTTTTATTATTAGGTACATCGTTATAAATATTAAAATATTGTAAAATACGATTATGCACGGTGTTTATCGGAGCAACATTTTAAGGAGGTACCTACCCATTACGATTGAACACGCTTTTTTCTCCGATGTTGCCAAATTCAATATTTTATAATATAAATTATATGTGAATAATAATATTATGGTGTAAGTGACAGTGTGAGTATGTTATCCATATTTCGTGTCAACAAAATAATATATATTTCATTATTATTTACTATAGTTTACGATTTGATGTTTAAATATTGTATTTATGTAATATATTATGCCCATTCCATTATAGTTACCTATTAGTTGTACGTAATTTTGTAACGGGAAGTTTTAATAAATTTTAATAATTTTACATTTTAGTTAAACTTACATAATACATTTTTTTCATCAACCCTGTATATAAACAAATATTTAGTAGATGTAGGTATCTATAAGAAATAAACAGAAATAATTCTGTAACTAAAGTATAATATGGTAATTAACGTAAGTTAATATCTTTAGTAAATACTTAAGTATCCCATTTAATATTCAATTATTTTTTTAAAGTGAAAAGAAACTTTTACAAAATAGAGTGCTTTCCCCGTTTCATATGTATCTACGAGTATTATACGAGTGCTGATTAAATTTTACCAAAATTATAATATTCACGCCATTCTATGATACTGTTTCGAGCTGTCAGCTGGTACTCAATAGAATAAGTCGGAAGATCGTGTATTAGTGCAAACAAATATCTCCTTTATTATTATGAATTACAATAATTCAACATTTAAATTGGTAGTCGTAGGTATATAGAGTTGAATGAAATATGTAGCTCCAGTGATAAACAAAACGTTACATATATTATATTAAGTACAAATATGAAATAATAGGTAATGTAATTTTAAGTGTAGAGTAATAAAATCATTCCAAGTCCACTTTATACTCAGATGAAAGTTATTCATTTTTAAGTGCTAATAATGACGACTGACATGAAGGTGCTGGGGCTTCAGACTTAGATATATACCATGCAAATAACCGACGCCTCCGAAAGCTCTGCAAGGGACCTTCTTGTAAAGGTTACCTATATGTGTATAATATTATATGTCATAACTTTATAAGGACCGCCAATAGGGTCACTGACACAGAACTTTAAGGAAATGGACTGATAACAGAGCGAGAGGTCCAGGGGCCAACATTGTTAGAGAAAGGTAGCATACAACTTGGGTACTATTCATAATACATTAATGGTTATAAATGCTATTAAGCAGAAGAGAAAGAGAGAGAGAGAAAATAGTTCAACAAAAAAGATGGCAACATTTTTATAAAAAGAGTATTAGTATAAAATCATAATTATTTTGTGGATACCTATAGCCGCAAAGTACCTATATAGGCTGACAGACCGATTCGGCTTGAAATCGTTTTTTATCATAATATACAAATAATAGTAATACACTGTTGATAACACTGATTTATTAAATATTTCATAACAGTAAATTAATTTGTTACATTATAAAATCGATACCAATATAATAATATAAATTAATTATAAAATGTACTTAAAAATAGATGCTGACCCACTCTCTCAGCCCAGGATAATTTTTCATATGCAATGACTTTAATTCAAATTTAACACATCCGTATTGAATACTCGATTATAGTGACTTAAGTCTTAGGCAATGACATGATGACTGGGTTTTGGCAATGTGAATACATTTTTACAACACCGCATCGGTGCCTATGTTAATTGTGGGTCGAAAACTAAAGGCATACAAATTTGGAAAATGGGCACACAAATGTATACAAACTGCTTGCTAATTATGTGCGAAAAAAAATTATTAAGTTCGAATGTTGAGGTGTTGTGGTAATGGTAAAGTACCTATAAACTCGAAAAAAATTGTCGAAGTGTCCGTGAAAAAAAATAGGTTCTGCCATCTAGCGGACAATTTTTGAAATTTGGTTTTGAAAATTATTCTAAATTTTAGAATATAAAATGTTTGATGTAATACAGTTGCTGTGTTCTGTTCTGGGCTCTGGAGCCTATACTATACTCTCCGGTGAGGGATTCTAGTGTGCTAGAGACGCTAATGACTGCTGAACGAGCGAACGAGTTTAATAATTCAACTCTATAGTGCAATCGGACTAGTCGCTGCACACTCAATTGGACACAACAATGTTCCCTGACAATGGCAGCGAATACATTTGTCCAATACAATCGACCGATCGAGACTACCATCACAGTGTAAAGAATATTACTTATAATGATAATATCAATTATCATTCTTTTTACTGTGCTTCAGTACTTGAGTCGTGTTTTTTTTTTATAATTTCATCAGTGCGCCCCTATGATGATAAGCGTCCAATGGTCCATATTAGCGTCTATGTGAAACTCGGAAATGGTCACAGATAAAATTATTTAACATATTATATTATTATATCTGTGGAAACCTGCAATGTAGTAGA
>PVMI01053835.1:0-12913 GCA_008528875.1 Aulacorthum solani
CAAATTATTTTCAATACATATTAACTGAATTTAAGCCAGAAACTAGCATAATGCGATAATATATTATTTTGTTGATATACAAATATGATTTATATTGTTTCGCAGCTTTAAGGTGTAGAAGGTGTCATCTAGCTGAAAGACCAGCTATTATAAATATGTTTTCAAACTATTCGAGTATTTATTTTCGACCATACACTACCATTAATTTTGTCAGAAATAAGTCAGAATAAATCAACTGATATGATTTGATAAGCAAATATTTTGTTTACCGAATTCTCACTGCTTAAATATAATTTATAGACTTAAAACATAAATAATATTATCGATTATTTACTAGGGTACTACATTAAAGAGATTGTCCAGTGCTCGCTGAATGTTTAAACTTAGAATATATATATTATATCGGTGATTATTCAATAACACATCGTTCCACAATATGGATATATCACTATATACCCAGTTGTTGTGTTTTGTTTTTACATAATACGTACTATACATAATCGAAGATATCATATACGATTAAAAATAAAAACAAATTGGAATAATATACTCAATAAAATATTATGTTAACAAGCGATAGCCGCATAGGGTAGTACCTAAAACCAATATATTTTATGATAGAAATAATTGATTAAATAATTAAAGAATAAAGAATTTAAATAATTTCTTAAGATTATAGTACAAATAAACATAAAAGTTATACATTTCTATCACATATATATATACATAGTGTTTAATTATTTAGACAAAGGACTTAATCCTTCATAAATATTACAAAACTCAAACAACAACACAGTCGCTTATAGGTACCTATTATACAAGTTGTATCTCTCTCTGTGGAAAAACTATCAAACAGTATATTATAACGCCTTTCCAATAATATCAGGTCGACATTTTTTTCCCGTACATTCACGTAGTCGTGATCAGACGACAGGGTTGACGGGGCTCAGATATTATGGTTGTGACCGCAACATGTCTTCGCATTATGAGAAAGTTTCGGAAAAAGTTGCTGAAAATACTCAGGAAAAAGCTGTGGGTACAGACCGATGATGTATTGTATAGACGATGAACTGTTACTATTATTATTACTATTATTATTATATAACAATACGGCGGCAAACTAATAAAATGTCACGGACTCGCGTGCGTCTGTATAGCCGCGGTGGAGGTACTGGAGGAGAACGCGACCGACCGTGGAGGACCCTTCGGCGCAAACGTGATGTATCAGTGATGTAAAATCGGAAAAATTTCAGCTCGTCGTGACGTCACGACGCGTTTCACCGTATATACGGTATATGCGATTTATATACCCTCTTCGCAGCGGTGGCGGTCGTCTCGTGTAAGCCGCGTATATATTATATATGAAGGGTAGTGTCGGATCAGGGGGTGAGCGAGACGAGTGAGGGTTCTGCGGCGGCGGGGAGGGTGCACGACGTCGCGGGGCCGCGTCGCAACGCACTTGACAGACAGACACTGTGCCGTAAAGATATTCACGCACAGATTGTCCCCGCGGCGGTGTAGTACGTACCGCGGCTGGTAATAGACAATAGTATATTATACGCGCGCGCAGTCGTTATCGTAATAATAATAATTGTTGTAGTGTAGCCATCGGCATTGGCTTGGAACATAATTTTTAGGAAAAACTTTGTCAGAGGTCGTATACTAATGTACAGTGAAGACTGAAGACAGTGTAGTATTGAATGCGAATAACGTGAAAACCTGACTTTAGGGTATATGGTCTCAACCTATATTAAATGGAAACCTGTCTAAAACGGACAATATATCAGATCCCTACCGTCTCCATATCACACAGATTTTTCAAGTTGTACTGTATTATATACCTATAATATAGTATACAGTTGTAACGTACGATTTCTAAACAATGTGATGTGGGCGATATAACATGCCTAGTTGTCGTTTGATTAAATTATTGTTTTGTTATTTCGGATTTAAATTTTGAACTTGCAGCTCATTTTATTTCATTCCAGTTTTTTTTGTGGTTAGGTTTTTTGGCAGACATTTGTGGACTAGATGACTCGTGGGCGTTTTACTGACCACTGTGACTAGAAATAATTCGTTCGAAACCGAAATCAGATGGTGGTGCTAAAGATGTAGCCCTCCGAATGAGTCCCTCTGCAAGATTATAGTAGACATGATCGCGATATAATAGCAGCAGTAATAGATTGCAGGTGTTAAAGTCACATTATTCGATGAAGTCTAAGAATGGACAATATGACTAGCAAATTCAGTCTGAGCTAAATATATAAATATCCACAACAATAATATTATATCGGAGGCCTAGTGTGGCTAGGTGGTTGGCGTCAATAAGGTTTTTTTTGCAATATTTTACCAGTTCTTAGTGTAGAAGTGAATATTTAGACATTTTTTAGGGCATGAACTTACCAAACCTGCTCACAACTCATTTAAAAAATTTAAATATCATACAGATCTAACGAGAGAACACTGATAATTTGTCACAATATTTATACGAATGAAAAATGAGGTATTGTATTTTAATCAACAAAGGACCGGGCAATCTTCTGAACCGTACTATTATATCGTAATAACATTTATGAATTTTCAAAGGTACAAATTACAATATTAAAACAGTTAGAAAGAATACAACACTCACTGTTGAAGCTTTGGTATAGTTTTTCTATGTTTATGATTTCTAAGAATTATATAGACATTATGATACAAATGTATGCTACCTATTGAGTAGTCTTGTTTTTTTAGAGATTGTTAAAGACTTTAATAAAAAGTAAACATAATGTCTTAGAAGTTATTATATTTACCTAAACAAATAAATATTTATTATGATACAACAAAAATATAAGTATTGTATAAAGTCGGTCCATGTTTGTTTGTCACATATAATATAAGGTCCGTAATCTATACTCCGTTTATACATGCATAATACGTATAATATAATTCACGACTATAATCACGACATCAAGTGCCGATACAAACTAATATGTTGATGCCACCACCGCTGCTTCGGCGAAATATCTAAACGACGGTTCATCGTTTCGACTTTTTGACAAATTCGACGAATGAGATCATGTCAAATATTTTATACAATACTACAATATAAATAAAAACCTACAAACATTATATTTTAAATATTATACTATTTAAGTACAAAGTGCTCCCAATATTAGGATAAACGTATAAACGACATGTTACCTACTTAGCTAGGTGCTTTAATGATAAACGCAGTGATGACAAATCCCAGGTTTAATTAAGAGTGGTTAGCAGTGGCTACACAAATATTTGTTGTCTCTGTCTGTCTCGAGTACTGTAATATTGTACCAAAAGTATTCAGTACATCCACCATTATGACTATCTGGGTCGGTTTAGGGCAAAGTAACAGATTTTATGTTGTATAAAAAATAATATTTCCTGAGGATTGGGATCAATTTTTTTTTATCAAGACAACTTTGTTATAGTTTAACTTAATTTCTCTTATTTTTAACCATTAATAATTATTTTTGGCAAATTTAAATATTGAAAAACTTATTAACCATTCCACAGGAAATATTCTTCTTTATAAAACGTATAGCTTGAGTCATTTTGCCTTAAATGGAACCAGATTTACTGTCGTAATCATAGAATTATGGAATCGGATATAACTGTATATCTGCATTCTATACAATTTCAAGTACTGGCCAGTGCCTCAAAAGCTAATTGTTGTCATAATAATATTGTCCTATTACTTTCATTATATTGTTATAATTTATAAAAATATCCGCATTATACAAGTGGCAGGTTTTCAAAAAGATCAACGGGCACCCTAATTGAAAACATGTACATGAGCATTATTTTTTTAAATAACGGTTTAAGTGTATGCTTTAGTCCCTGTGCACCCAGGTGGCACGTACTATATATGTAGGCTCAAATGACTTGAAAGGTAGGTCTTATGTTTTAAGGGAATAGTTTATTTATCAACAGCATAAACACATTATATAATCACGATTTCAAGTGTGAATATTATTCACACACCTAGTCATAATATATGTGTGTGTATGTGTCATAGTTATAAAGTCACCTTAAAAAATGTAATTGGACCAATTATTAAGGATTCTTATACACGCCACTGAAATCTAGGTTAGAATATTCTGCTTTAAAATATTCAGGGTAAAATAACCAACTTAAAATAATAACTTGTTTTTCATTATAATATATTATATTATCTAATTAGATATAAATATCTTAATTTTGGTAAAAGGACGTTTCCATTAATTTTTATAAAATTAATTTTTGACAGTTAAATATGTATATTGTATATATACAAGGTAATTACTAAGAACATTTATGCATATTTGCAATTTAAATTGTCATCAAAAATCAATATTAAAATGTATCGTGTTGTATAAATTATATTCAGGAGGTAAATGTTTTTTTATTTAAGCCGACAATGACGACGAACTATTAACGCTTGCCATTAATATTTATTTCTAAAATGAATACTTTTTTCACAACAAATACCCAGTTATTTAGCTAGTATCATTGATCATACATTTATAAATACTATAGTATTCACTATTCATATAATATGATATTATATTTATGGTTTCGTTTAAAATGGGTTACAGTCTGATTATCAATGTATAATATTTTTTCAATGTTAGGTATGTAAAGGTAAATACAAGGTTTATTTTAAGTTATTTTTTTTATAGATTTATAGTATGCAATCATAAAATACTCACCTGTTATAATGTCATACACTTATGTTATACACCATTGTTACATTTATTTGTATAGCGTAAAAAATCTAAAAAAAAACCTTTAATAGTTTGTTTAATAGTAAAAACTTTGTTTTTTATTGATATTCGTTATTATTAGATATTAATTAGTTAAATTTATTGATATGTATTATCATGTTCACCATTATGAAATGTGTTGTTAGAGATCATTCACTGTTATATTGAAAATTCCATCTGGTCATTACGAAAAGAATAAAAATGTTTTTACAATTATCATATATTATTGATTTTTTTTTTTTTTAAGTTGTAAGTCTAAGTATTACTAACGAATGGGATTCTCAATTCACAGATTAAGTGTTTACAGCTATATTTGGGATATTGTTTCCTTAAAAAATATTTTTTACATTCTGCAAAATTAATATCTACTTAATATAGAAAACAGGGATTTCATTTTGGATGATATTAATACATAATACAATAATCTAATTTCTATCTATGTGCGCTTATTCGTAAATGTTCAACAGAACTGTTAAATAATACCAGATGTACGTTTTTGATTTTTTAAACGTATAATACTATAATCATAGAATGGGCACGCGTAGTAATACCAAATTGTGTGAAGTTACACCTCGTTTGTACCCACCTACCACACACACATACTCATACAAACTACAAACACATAATAATCTTTCAAAGTCGTGTACGCGAAATGGTTTCGGTGACAAACTAAATAATATTCATTTTTTTAAACCGTTTTTTAATTACGTATAATAATTCCGTTAAAAAATAAAAATACACGATATTATATATGTGTATGCATAAAGTATAAGTATAGGTACGTTCACTTAAAACAATAAGTCGTGTTGCGGAGAGTAAACAACTTGCGTCAATTATCGATAACGACACGGTGCAGCGATATAATATATGATATATATATACATATTAATATATGTATTCGTTTGTATATAATGTATATATATATATTGGTTATATGCTATAGATCGGGTCCAAGGTTGATAGTAAGTCCAGTGAGCCCAATACACATATATATATATATATATATATATATTATATATAAGTACGTTCACACATCCACACACACACGATACGCGTATCGTAAGTACCTAATATATTATATTATTACGACAGCTATATAGGCACCGTGGCCACCACGTAGAATCGAGTGACCTATAATATATATTATAGGTACATATTTTATTCTATAAACTGTGCCGTATAGACCGAAGTTTGTGGTTTTCGCAGTTTTAAATTTCACTGACTATTTAAATAGAATAATCGCAAAGGAAAATAATAAAAGTGATCATGAATAATTGATCAATGCGATCTTTTTTTTACATTTTTTGAAATATTTCCGACAAAATAATATTATAATGGCAGCAAAATATTACTACTTTTATCGAGGTTGTAAAAGTCGGGGTTGTGCAAGTTTTCACCATCATTACTGATTATAACTGTATAATTTTCTATAGATGTCGTAGAAATTAATTTCAATTAACCATATTGTTAAGCGTGTGAAATTTTATTTTTAAAATTTTTTCTTATTTAGAGGTTTTTTGCAATATTTCGACAGTTTTTAGACTTTCAGTGTATAAGGGCATGCTTATTTAAACATTTTTTAGGACATGAACTTACGAAACCTGCTCATAACTCATTAAAAAAAAAAATTAAATATCGTTAAGATTCAACGAGAAAACCCAGGTAATGTTCTTACCTTGGAGTTAGATAACAGGTCAATTCAGTACCTATAATATATTAAGCTACCCATATAAAATCGGAGGTTCTGAACTTACATCTTGGTCCCTAGGTTATGCGTTGGTAAGATTGAGACAACGCATCATACGATTACCGACATCCTCTTATATAGTAGCAAAAATAAGAAAATCAATAAAAATAAAAAAATAAAAAACTGAGATAAATAATTAACTCAGCATTTTAATTACATGCCTACTATAAAAATCTTATGAAATCATTAATTTTCAGCTGGAAATATGTATCACGAGGGTTTCAATTAATTTATGGAATGTCATAAGTAATAATATAATATAATTATATCTAACGTTGTAAATATTATACAAACAGAGATCGATACAGTTATGAATGTGAGCCATGTTATCGTACGGTGTACATATATTCACAAACATATATATATATATATATTACTATTACTGTTATATGTATTTATAATTTTTTATTATAATATTAGAACATCGTCGAACCTGATCGTTTGTGGTTTTTGTTCGTATCACGTATAATACTTACTATATATATGCTGTGCAGTTCAGTGTCGATATACGATGTGTAGTGCGTTTATCGACAACGAAATAAATAACATTAATATCGATATAACATACACTAATTTGTTAGACGTATTATTAGTAGATAATACAACTGGCGCCTTAACACAGTATACGGTACTTCTACCACTATACCGATCTTGTGCCGGCGCGATAACGGTTAACGAATAAGCACGTCCGATTTTTGAAAATCAAACACAATATAATATTTACATACAATATATTATTATTATATACATCATATTGTGTGATACTCCGGCGACGTGATTATATATTATTTTTGTTATTAAGTTATGTTTTTCATATTATAAGTAGGCACACGCTTTCCTGCGGCGTCTCCTGTTGCAGTTCTGCCGCAGGATAGGCCACGTTTACTTTTGTGCGTTGCATTATATTGCTTTGGCGCAGGAGAGAAAACAATATGCGACACAAAATGTATCAGGTAGGCATCACTCAGTGTTATTAGATCGGAACAATAATATATTATTGCACACGTTTGTAGGGATTCGTTTTTGTATATACACAATACCCATTCACGTCGTGTAGCCCATTTTTCATACTTTATTAACATCAACTTATTAGCATAATTCACATATCAATTATTATTACCGTCAATTTCAGACGACAACCCTACACAAGTATAGGTAGTACAATCGTGTAAAACAATATTTAACAACTATACAACGATTACATATAAACAAAAATAAAAATAAAACGAAATAAACAAATCTCATTAATAATAATAATAAAAAAAACATTAATTATTACCTAATTCTAATAAAAAAAAGGCTGAAAAAAAAGAAATTGTACACACAATTTCGTTACCACTTAAGGAATTCAAAGCCTGTTGTGAAACATATAAAAATAGAAGACGAGTTAGAAACTTTCTGTTGATGAGGTGTATATATTATAAAATATACAGACAAGTGACATGTTATACCTTTATACCTATTCTATGTTATGTGATTTCACAGAGACAAAAACTGTAAGCCGACAATAGTCGGCGACTGCACGCGTAAGCCCCTTAACTATATCAAACACGGAAGTAAGTTCCGGATAATATAATATACTTCGTTGAACGGCGATATCGAAATCTGACAAATAACGAAAACTCATCTTATTCTATCGATGTTATCCGGATGAGTTATTTATCTTGAACCAACGATCAATAAAAAAAAATGTTTTTAAATTCTTACTTTATATCAGCTAACTTATTACTGTCTGTATACAGATAATTGCATGAGCCAAATGTATGACAAATATCATTCACGCAAACTATCCACGCCATTGCAGGAACATTGAAAATTACTTTATAATTAATCATTATAATTTCACACGCAGTCATTATTAAGCGTTAGAGCAAGTCTATGTATTGTATATAAAAATGGGATTGACGTTTATTTTTCTGAATAATTCAGATGAAGTCAAATGAAGAAGGGTGGTTCAGCTGTAAGTGTAGAGATAGGTGCAAAACCAAATATTATAAGTATAACATAAAGAATCTTAGATTTTTAAGTACCCAAGACGAGACACTAAATATATTTTTAGAATCTTAACATTCAACGTTTCTAAGTTCTAACTGTCTTCTATTTTTATTAAAATAATAATAATAATAATAATAATAATGATAATATAATAATAAAAATAAAAAATAAAAATAAACATTTTAGCACTATTTACTTAACAGATGTCTGTGCGTGTACATTACAGTGGCGTCGGCCAATAAATATATGCGAAACAGCACTTTGTACGTTTCTGCGCCCAGTTTAAGTCGCGTCTTACAATTACTTAGTTTTAACTTTTTTAATGTTACTTTAATAACGGCGTATTAATAATAATTAAAATAATAATAATGAACAAATTATATATTTATATGTATATATATATATATATATATATTATGGAAAAAAACATCTGTACCCAAAAGGGTGTTCGATTTTTGATATTTATTAGTACTTCATAATCATCTAAACATATACATAGCTAATGTACAACATATTATTTTATGCTCATCAAGTTTAAAATATACATATTATTACAGGAGAGATTGCGGGGTTGAATTCAAAATAAAAAAACCAAGTAAAATAATTACGTGACGCGTATTATAATTATTGTAAGTTTTAAACGGGGACGAGTGAAGAAAAAAAATTTCGTTTTAAAAATGTTGTCATAATTTTGTATGTAGAGAACCACATATAAACCGCTTAATCTATACGGGAAAATCTCGAACCTTAAGTGAAGCAGTGTATTATAGTAGTGTGGGAACTTTAATGTAGCATTATAATGTATAATATGGTTGAAAAGTGACTACTCAAAGCGGTCAATAGGCCGTAAAAGAAGTATGTTTGGAAAAGCGCCAACCGTGATGATGTTTGGAGTGAAAAATATTTTCCACGTAGTTATAACGTACCTTGGATAATAATTATTGAAAAGAAAATAGTAAAAACTTTACGCTTTGTTGGTGTCTGTGTTCAAAATAAACAATAATCATATGTACGCCAGAGGAGTGGGTGCAGTGGTTTTTATGTGACCGCGGAATGGAATAGTTTTACAAAATGATGGTAATTAAGAAATTGACTTCGTACTGAAAAATAATGCTTATTATGTCTATGCGTGTATTTTGTGTGTAATATAATAATATCGTAGAAACCGATGCTATATATATATATATAATCTGCTGTAACAATTTTGGTTTTCCGGGTAACTATAAAATGTTTAAAATATTACATTCATGGTTATGTACAAACAATATTACTATTCTCTTGAAGTTAAAACACTCAGATATATATTATAATAATGCCAAAAATAAAACAATTACAACTGTACGGTGTGAACGAAGTAAGTCATACACGTCTTTCTCGACAAACACCGATTAAGTTATACTTACATGTAATAAATGTATAGTACAATAACAGAACATGTACCTATGTATGAGTTGGAATATTATTATAATTATTATTATTAAGCTTACGCCGATCATATAATATTATTGTAGGTACACGTTTATATACTTATCGGGAAAAGTCTTTTGGCGTTGAGAAGAAAACAGAAATATTTTACTGTACAATAACAAAAAAAAAAAAAAAAATTGCATATGCACTATTAAATGTAAATATATAACTACTGGAAAAAACAAAACAAAACAAATTACTTTATTAGTCTTATCCTTTTGTTTTCGAAGTTAATCTGTGTATGATTTCAAGTTCGAGATGCTCGTGAACCGTAATTATTGTTGGCGGACGTTGGTAGACACCTGAGAAAAAAAAAATTACTCTTATTGACATATTATATTTTTATTATATGTTATTATGTTAAATTATTTGTTACAATGAAAGTATGAAATTCTCTATTTTTCAATTTAACGCGTACCTATTACTTGTTTTAATTTTTAATTTTTAAGTATTTATTTAGCTATATATTATATTTATATATTTAGAATATTATTTTTTGACCAACTATCTATTTTACACAATCTCTGATTGAGGGAAGTTAAAGTATAGATACCTATATAAAATTATTATTTTAATATTGAAAAATATTATCTATATTCATAAATAATAATTTATTTCATATTTGGGTTATGTTTCACATACATTTAAGCCAAATTGAAAAATAAACAAAAAATTTAAAAAATGAAAATTTCAGTATTATTAGTACATGAAAATATAAGGAATATGAAAAATACCTTTTAATTATGTTAAAGTTATATTAAGTTGGTTTACTAACTGTACATATTTGAAACATAAAATATCTGCAGCTACTGTGTATTTATTTATTTTTTCATGTACAAGATGTTAAAAAATGTAAAAATAGTACGTGATAATTATAAGCTTAAAACTTAAACGTGCATGTATTTGTAATAAAATATAATATGTAGTATTTTACAAAATACAACTGAAAAATCACGGGCAATGTATAAAATATCTAGTTAAATTATATATTATAATGTGGTTTATCACCTTAACTCGGTTACTGCGTACAAAGTACCACCATTTCATTGTTCAACTCTACCATGTATATCATATTGTTATTGATCGGTGTAAAAAAATGTTGTATAATAATATGTGGAAGGTTAAAAATCTTCTCCCCCGCTCAAAAAAAAAAAATTCTTCTCTATTCCGACTCCCGCAAATCGCAATTAGCGCATAATAGCGCCTACACACGCTCGAGACTTGAAGAACTATCGCGTTCTGAATGGCGAGTCGTTACCGATGGCCAATTCTCGGGCGGTCAGTTAACCACCACAATAAACTACCCCGCCAAAGAGTGTGTCCTGTGTGTGTGTGTGAGTGTGTAAGTCCGATACACTTCATCGACATCAATCGAACGATATAACTGTTTCCCGCGCGTGGTTCGTGTACGTATATATACATATATATATATACATACATACCATACATGCACGGTAAGTTGCACCACCCAGTCGTATGCAGTGTTAAACGCCGCAACGAGATAGAAATCGATGGTTTAACAGACGCACCGCGTGTTATAAACGGTACTGCTATATATATATATGTACACAGGGTGATTCACCAACCATGCTAACAGCAATTTTTTCTTTTAATGGTGAATTTATCTAAATACTGATTTGTAAAGTTTTAAGGACTACGTTTTCGAGTACTTACAAATTTGTATACTATTCGAGGAGTCTAATGTGACGATTCAAACTTCTTCTTTCAAATGAGTAATTTACATATTTTGCTATAAATTATTGTTAAGCAGATGATTTTTTCGAAAATTTTAAAGCATCCAAATCAAAAGTCAAAAAAGTAGCTTCTGAGTTATTCAAATGTGCACACTAAGGACAATCGCTCTTAAAAATAATTTTACAAAAATATAAAACAGAACTCAGAAGTAATATTTTATTTCATATTTACAAATTTATCAAACATTTTTACAAGTTATCAAATGCTTATAATTAATATTAATAACTTAAGTCTTTTAATCATTTTACCCCACACATCTTCACAACCCATTATCTTGAATCTATTATCTTCAGTATGCACACAAAGTTAAATAACTCAAAAACTACTCGTTCGAATTTCGATTAGGATATGCCATCATTTTCTAAAAAAGCAATCTAATTTATAATTTACAGGAAAAAGAAATCTGTTTCGAAACAAAAGAAGTTGATATACATCGTTACTGCAGCTAGGAATTTTTGAAATGGCATAAAAAATCTTAGTATTTAAAAATATAGTCCTTAAGTATATTTAAAAATTTAAAAATTCCAAATTCGAATAAACTATTATTATCATTAGAAATAATAAATTTGTCTGTAATATACTAATATGAATGCCTACGATTTTAGAGTCTTGTTACGGGTGTAAAACCATTATTTAAATTCGATAGGTATAATACTACCTATCTACCTATATATAGATGTACTGAAATCGAATTACCTATACTTAAATATTCATGTGGCCATATTAAAGTAGGTACTCGATTAAGCTAAATATGAAATTGTCTACGCATGGAAAACCCATTGTTGTGAGTAAAGAAATATCCGTTTTAATACTTAGCATATGTACCCAAAAACAAGAGCCTCGGTAACAAATATAATATAGGTGAACAAATATGTAAGTACCAAGAGAAGAATAAAATATGTAAATTGATTTTGCCTCATCATTAGATGATTAACGGTTCAATTTTCTTATTTAATGTTTAACAATAATTATTACAAATCAGTAAATTCCCAAAATTATTAAAATTTAAACTTGACAAATAAAGACTTTAAATTCATGCATATATCAGCCATCAGGTATCAAATATTATGTTTGTTTTTACCTTAGACATTTTTTGAAATCTTTATTTTATACCTTTTTATTAGAATATTTTACTCTGATCAGTTCCAGTATGTATATCTGAATAATAACAAGATTTTTGATTAAT
>PVMI01053875.1:0-14051 GCA_008528875.1 Aulacorthum solani
ACCCATGCCATCCGGATGGGCAAAGGTGTTGATCGCGACATGCAGTTTGCGACGATGCTGATGAAGATAGCGCGCGGCTTCAGCCAGTTTTTTATCGGTGAAATTCAGACCCGCAAAATGACGGGCATTGGTGTCATCTTTCAGCCCCACATACACCGCATCAGCGCCATTCTCTACAGCGGTGCGCACTGCGGGTAAGTTTCCTGCCGGGCAGAGCAGTTCCATAGATATTCCTCTCAACATGCAGATGGGCGTCGAGTCTAGGCATCTGGTCCGGGCTGCGTGTTGATTTGGGGCAGTGAAATTCAAATTCATCCGCCCGGCGGCGCTTTTTTTCCCTGCATGGCAGCGGTTTTTATTGATCTCAGAGGAGGCGCGCAGAAAAGGTTATGGCAATATACGTAAAATTTTCTGAAGGGAGTGACGAAAGTGTTAGAGCGGATACATGCCCATTGTGTGAAAAACGGTCCTAAAATCTTAGGGTTACCCGCTGCGTTCACCCCATTCCCGGTCAAAAAGTTGCTTCTGCAACAACTCTTAAACTGGCAATTTCGTCATGCTTTGGCTGAAGGTGAGTTAGACTTTCTGGATGGTCGCCTGCTGGGTATTGAAATTGCCGATCTCAATCTGCAATGGATAACCACGCTGCAGGACGGCCGACTGGCGGTATTGCAACAGTCCGAAGCGGATGTCTGGTTTCGGGGCAATGCCAATGATCTGTTGCTGGTGGCAGCACGTAAAGCAGATCCCGACATGCTGTTCTTTCAACGCCGGCTGGTGATTGAAGGTGACACTGAACTGGGACTTGAGGTGAAGAACGTAATGGATGCTATTGAACCCGAGGCTATGCCCACCGCGTTACGCACGGCAATTGAGCAGATGGCGGCATTTGTCGACGCCGGCATGAAACAGGACGCGAAGGCCGCACAGGCGCGCGCAGGTGCTGCATGTTGATTCGTAGTGAAATTGGCGTGGATGCCGCAGGCATCGACGCACTGCTCAGACGCTGCTTCAGTACCTCAGCAGAGGCGGAACTGACTCAGGCGCTGCGTGAAGATGGCTTGCTGACCTTAGGCGTGGTCGCGACGGATGACGAGGGACAGGTGCTGGGTTATGCCGCATTCAGTCCGGTCAGCGTTCAGGGTGAAGATCGCGGCTGGGTTGGGCTGGCACCGCTGGCCGTCGATGAGACGCTGCGCGGTCAGGGAATTGCCAGCAAGCTGATCTATGAGGGGCTGGATACGCTCAATGAATTTGGCTACAGCGCGGTAGTGGTGCTGGGCGATCCGGCGCTGTTCAACCGTTTTGGTTTTGAACCGGCGGCACGCCACGGCCTGCGCAGCCGCTGGCCGGGCACAGAGGCAACGTTCCAGGTCTACCGTCTGGCGGATAATGCGTATGACGGCGCGGAAGGGCAGATCGACTTCGCCGAACCCTTTAATCGCCAGCCGTAATACCCAGCCAGCTCTCCAGACAGCCGGGCTGGCCCGCCACCAGCAGTAATTTCTGCTGGCGGGTCAGCTGCTTGACCTGATACTCCAGCCTGGAGGCGCTGGCGCGATCGCCCGCGTCACAGTGAAACACCAGGTCCAGCGGCCCTTTGCCGCGCAGCGCGCGGGCGCCGCGTCCGCTCTGGTGCTGAGCGACCCGGCGCACCACATCCGTGGTGATACCGGTGTACAGGCTCCCTTTCGCCGTACGGACGATGTAGAGTTGCCACTGCTGACTCATCGCAATCATTTCCCAAAAAAAGGTGCCGGGCAGTGTAGCGCGCTTCACTCTCCGGTGCACCGCCAGGAGTTTATCTTGTCCGATCACGCCCATCTGGTTCGCTATCTGAGAAAGCAGCATGTGCTTTCACTCTGCTGTACCGCCGACGATCAACTGTGGTGCGCTAACTGCTACTACGTCTTTGACGAGACGCGCATGGTCTTCTGGATCATGACGGAACCCGATACCCGCCATGGTGAGTTAATGCTGCAGAATCAGCAGGTTGCGGGCACCGTCAATGGCCAGCCCAGAAGTGTGCTGCTGATTAAAGGGGTGCAGTATCGTGGCCATGTCAAACGGCTGGAGGAGACAACAGAGCAGATCGCCAGAGCCGCTTACCAGAAACGTTTTCCGGTCTCACGCAAAGTGTCGGCACCGCTGTGGGAGATTGTGCTGGATGAGGTGAAGATGACGGATAATGCGCTGGGATTCGGCAAGAAAATTGCCTGGCAGCGGGAGAAATAGGAACGCCCTTTTCAGCAGAAAAGGGCGTCGCGGCTTACAGCGCTTCGAGGATCCGCAGGGATTCACGATTAAAGGCCGGTAAATCGGCCGGGGTGCGGCTGGTGACCAGCTTATCGTCGTCTACTACCACTTCTTTATCATGGAAGTCGGCACCGGCATTGATCAGGTCAATGGCAACGGCTTTAACGGTAGTCATCTTGCGACCGCGCACGCCGTTAGCGCTAATCAGCAGCTGTGGCCCGTGGCAGATGGCAAAAATTGGCTTGCCGCTGGCGACAAACTCTTTGGTAAAAGCGACAAAACGATCGTCGCCGCGCAGGGCATCGGGTGAGTGACCGCCAGGCAGGAGCAGGGCGTCAAATTCAGCCGGGCTGACGTCATCAATGCTGCGATCGATGGTCACTTCCGCTTCGCCTTTCTTGCCTTTAACGACATTACCGGCTTGTTTCTCAATGGTAACCACCTCAAAACCAGCGCGTTTGTAAACTTCCGCAGGTGAGGTAAATTCTGAGTCTTCAAATTCATCGGTAATTAAAACCGCCACTTTCTTGCTCATTTTTTCCTCCTTCAGCATGTGGAGCGCGAGACGCGCTTTCCGGATAACGCTATAAGCCTGGTCGCTGAGAGTGAGAACGCAAGCCAGCCCGTTAAGATCAGCTATCTTTTAACCAGTCAGCAGTGAAATAAGGATGAATCTGAGATGAATCGCGTATTACTGACCGGTGCCACCGGCTTAGTCGGGTCGCATCTGCTGCGCTTACTGATTGAGGATCCACGCGTCGATGAGATCATCGCGCCAACCCGTCGGCCACTGCCCGCCATGGACAAGGTGGTGAATCCGGTTGAGGCCGATCTCACCGATGTCCTCGGGCCGCTGCAAAGTTCGCTGGACACGGTGTTCTGCTGCCTGGGCACCACGCGTAAGCAGGCGGGCAGTAAACAGGCCTTTATCCACGTTGATTACACCCTGGTGGTGGACAGCGGGTTAAGCGGATTACGTCTGGGGGCGAAGCAGATGCTGGTGGTCAGCGCGCACGGGGCCAGTCGTCACTCACCGTTTTTATATAATCGCATCAAAGGCGAAATGGAGAATGCGCTGCGCCATCAGGGCTGGCCGCGCCTGACGCTGGTGCGGCCTTCATTGCTGCTTGGGGATCGTGCGCAGAAGCGCCGGGGTGAAAGCCTGGCGGGACCGCTGTTTTCGCTGCTGCCGGGCAACTGGCGGGCGGTCAGCGCGCACGACGTGGCACGCTGTCTGCACCAGCAGGCTTTTACGCCGGGGAGTGAGAGCGTCAATATCATTGAGTCTGGCGAAATCCCGCGCCACTCAGCGTAACTGCCAGATAATCTGATTACGGCTGCCGCGCCATTGCAGCGTGGCATCCTTCTCCTCTTCGACAAAACGGCCATCGATCAGCACGTCGAGATAGACCAGCACAGCGCGCTGCGCCGCATTCAGCTCCTGCATCCGGTAACCGGTCCAGAGCCAGATATCTTTACCGGGACACGTCTGCCTCACCCGTTTCACCAGACGGCGAATGTGCGGCACGTTATGCGGGTGCAGCGGATCGCCGCCGCTCAGCGACAATCCCTGGCGCGGAATGCGGGTGTCCTGCAAATCCGCCAGCAGTTGCTCCTCCATGGCAAGCGTAAAGGGCACGCCGGAGTCGAGCCGCCAGGTGCTCTGGTTATAACAGCCGCGGCACTGATGTTCGCAACCAGCGACAAACAGCGTGCAGCGGGTGCCGGGTCCATTAACGATATCCACATCATAGTAGCGATGGATGTGCATCATCCCAGCGGTCCTTCAGACAGATGCTTCACCCGACGCTGCACTTCCTGCTGTTTACCGGCGTTAAAGGGCCGCGCATCCGGGCTGCCCAGATAGCCGCAGACCCGCCGGGTAACGGAGACGCGCGCCGGATCGTGGTTGCCGCAATTCGGACAGGTGAAGCCGCGGCTGGTACAGGTGAACTCGCCGTTGAAGCCGCACTCGTAGCACTCATCAATCGGGGTATTGGTGCCGTAATAGGGCACGCGGTCGTAGCTGTAATCCCAGACATCCTCCAGCGCCTTGAGGTTGTGCTGCACATTCGGGTATTCGCCGTAACAGATGAATCCGCCATTCGCCAGCGGCGGATAAGGCGCTTCAAAGTCGATTTTGTCGTAAGGATTGACCTTCTTCTCAACGTCGAGATGGAAGCTGTTGGTGTAGTAGCCCTTGTCGGTAACGCCTGGCACCAGGCCAAACTGCGCAGCATCAAGACGGCAGAAGCGGTCGCACAGATTCTCGCTTGGCGTGCTGTAAAGGCTGAACCCATAGCCTGTTTCAGCTTTCCAGCGCTCGGTGGCATCGCGCATGTAAGCAATGATCTCCACCCCTTTGGCGCGCAGGGCCGCGTCATCGTAAGGATGCTGATGACCGCCGCTGAGCGCATTCAGGGTTTCATGCAGGCCGATATAGCCCAGCGACAGCGACGCGCGGCCATTACGGAAAATAGGACCGACTTCATCATCCGCATTCAGCCGAACGCCACAGGCGCCTTCCATATAGAGGATGGGCGCGACGCGCGCTTTGGTCTTCTCCAGCCGCGCCACCCGCGTCATCAGCGCCCGCTTAGCCAGCTGCAGTCGCGCATCAAGCAGCGTCCAGAAGCGCGCTTCATCACCGCCCGCTTCCAGTGCGATGCGCGGCAGGTTCAGGCTGATTACCCCGATATTGTTGCGGCCCTCATGAATCTGCTCGCCGTTCTCTTCATAAACGCCAAGGAAACTACGGCAGCCCATTGGGGTTTTAAACGAGCCGGTGACTTTAACCACCTGATCGTAATTGAGGATGTCGGGATACATCCGCTTGCTGGCGCACTCCAGCGCCAGTTGTTTGATATCGTAATTAACGTCGCCCGCCCGGCGGTTGACGCCTTCGCGAATGCTGAACACCAGTTTAGGGAACACCGCCGTCTTGCGATTTTTACCCAGTCCGGCCAGCCGGTTAAGCAGAATCGACTGCTGAATCAGCCGGGCCGCCCAGTCCGTCCCCAGACCAAAACCAAAGGTGACAAACGGCGTCTGGCCGTTGGCGGTGTGCAGAGTATTCACCTCATACTCCAGCGACTGAAAGGCGTCGTAGCACTCTTTCTCCGTACGCTGGCGCGCATACTGCTCGGCCTGCGGGATCTGCCACTGCTCCGCAATCGCCAGATGCCGGGCATAGCTCTGCTCAACAAACGGGGCCAGCACTTCATCAATACGGTTAATGGTGGTGCCGCCGTAAATATGGCTGGCGACCTGCGCGATGATCTGCGCCGTCACGGCGGTGGCGGTGGCGATCGATTTAGGCGGCTCGATCTCAGCATTGCCCATTTTGAAACCGTTGGTCAGCATACCTTTCAGATCGATCAGCATGCAGTTGAACATCGGGAAGAAAGGGGAGTAGTCGAGATCGTGATAGTGGATCTCGCCGCGCTCGTGCGCCAGCACTACATCGCGCGGCAGGATCTGCTGCTGTGCGTAGTGTTTCGCCACGATCCCGGCCAGCAGATCGCGCTGCGTCGGGATCACTTTGCTGTCTTTGTTGGCATTCTCGTTCAGCAGCGCCGCATTGGTCTGATCGACCAGCCCGCGGATGGCGTGATGTAACTGGCTCTGACGATCGCGGGCGACATCGCGATCGTGGCGGTATTCAATGTAGGCGCGGGCCAGTTGAGGGTAAGGACCCGCCATCAGCGTCTCTTCAACCGCACACTGAATTTCACGGATATCCACTTCCGGACAATCGGCCAGCCGCAATGCCACGCGCTCAGCGACCTGCGCGCACCAGGCCGCGTCTTCTACTTCGGCTGCCCGTGCCGCCGCCGCCACGGCCTGCTCAATACGCTGCGCATCAAAGCCTGTCCGGCATCCATCACGCTTGATTACCACCGTCGCCATTTCTCTCTCCATAAACTACATATAGGGGTCGAAAGGATTCTATTCGCTACATGTAGTGATTGCTGAGAATTATTGCGATCAGATTTGACCTGAAACAAGGAAGCCTCAACCCGCTGGAAAACTCCGGTTGATGTAAAAAATCGGGTGCTGGTTCAGGTTTCCTGCAGGATCCACTGGCGGATTGGCGAGCAGCAACTTTAATCAACGTTCTGCCCTGTCAAAACGTTGACGTTACAAGGATGCCCGCCAATGTGGTTACCCCGTTCTTTGCTCCTGCTCCCGGCCCTCTGCCCGATCGCCCTGGCCAGTCCGCTGCCGCTGATGCCCTGGCCGCAACAGGTGGAACAGCCCGCCAGCGGCGGCACGCTTACCCTGACGCCGCAGCTGACGCTGCAAATCGCCGGCGATCATCTGGCGGGTGCTGAAGCGCGCTGGCTGGAGCGGATCAGTAATCAGACCGGCTGGCCGCTGTTGCCCGCCACCCAGCCGATAGCAGCACCGACTATCCGCATCGTCATTGCGAAAGCGGTGGATCCGCAGCCGCTGCCTGATAGCGATGAAAGCTATCAGTTGCAGGTCGATGGCGACGGCGTCCTGTTAACCGCGCCCAGCCGTTTCGGCGCGATGCGCGGCATGGAAACCCTGCTGCAGCTGATAAAAAATGGCGCACAGGGCACGACCATTCCTTACGTCACCATCCACGATCATCCGCGCTTTCCGTGGCGCGGCGTGCTGATCGACACGGCGCGTCACTTTATGCCGGTGGAGACGCTTAAACGTCAGATCGACGGCATCGCCGCCGCGCGAATGAACGTCTTTCACTGGCATCTTACTGACGATCAGGGCTGGCGCTTCGCCTCCAGCCACTATCCCCAGCTGCAGCAGAAAGCCAGCGATGGCAACTATTACAGCCAGCAGCAGATGCGGGAGATCGTGAAATATGCCACCGATCGCGGGGTGCGTGTGGTGCCCGAGCTGGATATGCCGGGACATGCTTCCGCGCTGGCGGTGGCGATGCCAGAGCTGATTAGCGCACCCGGCCCCTGGCAGATGGAGCGCGGCTGGGGCGTCTTTAAACCGCTGCTCGATCCCAGCAACGAACAGGTTTATCAGGTGATCGACACGCTGGTGGGTGAGATGGCGGCGATCTTCCCCGATCCCTGGCTGCACATTGGCGGCGATGAGGTGGATCCGACACAGTGGAACGACTCGCCCGCGATTCAGCAGTTTATGCGCGATCACGATCTGAAAGATGCCCATGCGCTTCAGGCATATTTCAATCAGCGGGTAGAGAAGATCCTGGAAGCCCATCACCGTCAGATGGTGGGCTGGGATGAGATTGCCCATCCCGACTTGCCGCGCAGTATTCTGATCCAGTCGTGGCAGGGCCAGGATGCGCTGAGCGCGCTGGCAAAAGAGAACTACCGCGGCATCCTCTCCACCGGTTTCTACCTCGATCAGCCTCAGCCTGCCAGCTATCACTACCGCAATGAGGTCACGCCACAGGGCCTCAACGGCCAGGATCGTCTGCGGCCAGGCGATCAGGCACAGAGCTGGTCATTCACCATGCCGCGGCTGAAAGGCAGCCCGGTGAAGGGCAGCTTTACGCTGATACAGGGAGAACCAGGCTGGCGCGGTTTTATCGACTTCGATGGCAAAGCCCGCCGGATGGTCAGTCAGATCAACTGGCTCTCGACTCAGCAGGTGCGGTTTAGCGTGGATAGCTGGATGGGGCCGTTCCAGCCGGTGTTCACGCTGCAACAGAACGCCCTCAAAGGTTATGCAGAGGTAGGCAACGTGCGTTATCCCACCACCGGCCAACGGCTGGCTCAGACGCCTGCGGGCATCGCGCCCGCGCTGCCCACACCTGAGCAGGTGCAGCAAAATCTGCTGGGTGGCGAGGCGGCGCTGTGGGCGGAAAACATCAACAGCCAGATTATTGATACCAAACTGTGGCCGCGCGCCTTTGTGGTGGCCGAGCGGTTATGGTCGGCACAGGATGTCACCAATACCGACTCGATGTATTCGCGGCTGGCGGCGATGGATCGCTGGAGCAGCGTGTCGGTCGGAACGCTGCAACATGCGCAGACGGAGCAGCAGATGATGCGGCTGGCCAGTGGGCATGACATCGCCCCACTGCGGGTTCTGGCCGAGGTGCTGGAACCGGCGCAATACTACACGCGTCAGCATCTCAAGTTTCAGGCGGGCCATTACGACTACCATGAACCCCTGAACCGGCTGGCAGATGTACTGCCCGCTGAGAGTGAGGCGGTACGTCAGCTGGAGCAGCAGGTCGCCGTGTTAATCGCCAATCGTAATAATCCGGCTGCCGCCTCTGCGGTTCGCGCGCCGCTGCAGCGCTGGCAGGCTAACACCAGCGCGGTGCTGCCGATCATTAACGCCAGTGCAACGCTGAAGCCGCTGGCACAGAGCGTGCAGCAGATCGAGGCGCTGAGCGCCATGGGCCTCGCGCTGGTTAATGCTTACGTTCGCAATCAGGCGTTTGGTGCCAGTGAAGTGGCGGAGATGCGTGCGACACTGGATGCCGCCGCAGAGGTACAGGATGAAACAGTGATTGCGCTGGTCAGGCCGCTGGAGACGCTGCTGCGCGCCTTTCAGTAAACGCTGCGGCCGGATAAACCGGCCATAGCGTCCTCAGGCCGGGCCGCTGACCGAGTGGCGGCGCACCAGGGTCGGGCTGAACATGTGGGTCACTTCCGGCAGCGGCTGATTGTTGGCCAGCGCCAGCGCAAGCTGGGCCGCCTGCTGCGCCATGGTGACAATCGGATAGCGGATGGTGGTGAGGCGCGGTCGCACATAGCGCGAAACCAGCACATCATCGAAGCCGATCAGCGACATCTCTTCCGGCACCCGAACACCGTTATCGCTCAGCACCGCCAGCGCGCCGGCGGCCATTGAGTCGTTGTAGCAGGCGACGGCGGTGAAATTCTTGCCGCGACCCAGCAGTTCCGTCATCGCCTGCTCACCGCCCACTTCATCCGGTTCACCCCAGGTGACCAGCCGATCGCTGCACGGCAGGCCATGTTCTTTCAGCGCATCGTAGTAACCCTGCAGGCGATCTTCTGCATCGGAGATAGTGTGGGTCGAGCAGATAAAGGCGATATTCTGGTGGCCAAGCTGGATCAGATGACGGGTCGCCAGCCAGGCGCCGTAACGGTCGTCGAGCGCGATACAGCGTTTTTCAAAGCCTTTTATCAGCCGGTTCAGCAGCACCATGCCAGGCACCTGCTTCATCAGCACTTCCAGTTCTGCATCCGGGATTTTCTTAGCGTGAACCACCAGCGCCGCGCAGCGGTGACGCATCAGTTGTTCAATCGCCTGCCGCTCTTTTTGCTCATTATGGTAACCGTTACCAATCAGCAAAAAGTTACCGGTGTCACCTGCCACCTCATCCACGGCTTTAACCATTGCGCCAAAAAAGGGATCGGAAACGTCACCAACAATCAGGCCGAGCGTTTCGGTCGATTGCTGCGCCAGCGCGCGTGCGTTGGCATTCGGGTGATACTGAAGCTGCTCCATCGCCTGACCTACGGCCTGTCGGGAGCTGTCGCTGGCTTTGGGAGAATTATTGATTACACGGGAGACTGTGGCGACAGAAACGCCAGCCAGTCGCGCAACATCCTTTATGGTAGCCATGCGTTGACCTGCTTTGGGGAAAACGTTTACACATCGCATCAGTGTTACGGAAAAGGGCGGACACATCAACCCGACAGAATGCCAGCGTCGTCGCAAAAAGGGGTAAAAACGGTCACTGCTGCACGTCTTCTGCTGAGGCGTCGCACCATGCTATGCTCAATCTCCCACCTGGCTACCGTGAAAAACAACGATGAAAACCAAAGTGCCACATCTGGCGCACTGGGGCGCCTTTACCGCCGTCACTGAAAACGATCGCCTGATTGGCTGCGAACCTTTCTTCGCCGATGCCGATCCGTCACCGATGATCCACACCATTCCTGAACTGGTCTATTCCGACAAACGCATTCGTCAGCCGATGGTGCGGCGCTCGTGGCTGAAGTCACGCGAAAAAAGCGACCGTACGCTGCGTGGCCGGGAGGATTTTGTTGCCGTCGACTGGGAAACCGCACTGGATCTGGTGGCGGAGGAGAATCGCCGCATTCGCGAGCGCTATGGCGCATCGGGCATTTTCAACGGCTCCTACGGCTGGTCATCGGCCGGACGTGTTAACCATGCCCGCACCCTGATTCGTCGCTTCTACTTTCAGGGCGGCGGCGGTGTTGATCAGCAGGGTAACTACAGCTGGGGCGCCGCGCAGTTCTTCCTGCCCTATGTGATTGGCACCTACATGCCGCTGACCGGGCGCGTCACCGAATGGCCGCAGGTGGTGGAACATGCCGAAATTTTTGTCGCCTTTGGTGGGCTGGCGCTGAAAAACGCCCAGGTCGCCTCGGGGGGCGCAGGGCAGCACAGCCTGAAACCGGCGCTGATGCAGCTGGCGGCCAAAGGCACGCCGGTGATCAACATCAGCCCGATGCGGGATGACTGCCCGGAATTTGTTAACGCCGAGTGGATTCCGATTCGCCCCAACACCGACGTGGCGCTGATGCTGGCGCTGGGTCATGAGATCACCCAGCGCGGCGCGGTTGACGAAGCGTTTCTCGCCAGCCACTGCACCGGCTGGCCGCAGCTGCGCGCCTATCTGCTGGGCGAAACCGACGGCGTGGCGAAAACCGCCGGCTGGGCCAGTCGTATCACCGGCATCCCGGCCGATCGCATTGTGCAGCTGGCGCAGCAGCTCACCGGCAAGCGCAGCTTTATTACCTGCTCCTATTCCGTTCAGCGCGCCCATCGCGGCGAGCAGCCTTACTGGATGATGATTGCGCTGTCGTCGATGCTTGGCCAGCCAGGCCTGCCGGGCGCCGGTTTCTCTTTTGGTCACGGTTCGATGAACAGCGTCGGCAACCCGCGCCAGGAAGGTCCGGCTCCGATGATGAGCACCGGCCCCAATCCTTCCGGGCTGTCGATTCCGGTGGCGCGGATCAGCGATATGCTGCTCAATCCCGGCCAGCCTTACCGCTTTCAGGGCGAAACCCTGCACTATCCCGACATTCACATGGTGCACTGGGCGGGCGGCAATCCTTTCCATCATCATCAGCAGCTCAACCGGCTGGTGGAGGGCTGGCAGCGGCCCGATACGGTCGTGGTGCAGGATATCGTCTGGACACCCGCCGCGCAGATGGCGGACATCGTACTGCCTGCGACCACCACGCTGGAGCGCAATGACATCGGCGGCTCCTCACGCGACCGCTTTGTGCTGGCGATGCATCAGGCGATTAAACCGCAGCATCAGGCGCGCAACGACTTCGATATTTTTGCTGACCTGGCGGAGCGCCTCGGCTACCGCGATACCTTCACCGAAGGGCGCAACGAGATGCAGTGGATCGCCCATCTTTATCAGCAGTGTGCGACCGCGCATCAGCGTAAATGCATCGATTTCCCGTCGTTTGAGGAGTTCTGGCAGCGCGGCTTTGTGGAGATCCCCGAAGGGGGCAAACCCTATCAGTTTATGGATGATTTCCGTGCCGATCCGCAGGCCAATCCGATTAAAACCGCCAGCGGCAAAATCGAGCTCTTCAGCCAGACCATTGCAGACTACCAGCTGGACGATTTCGCCGGCCATCCGGAATGGCGTGAACCGCAGGAGTGGCTCGGTTCGCCGGTCAGCCGCGACTATCCGCTGCACATGATCTCGATTCAGCCTTCCGACCGGTTACACAGTCAGCTGGATGCGACAGAAACGGTGCAGGGCAATAAAACCGCCGGACACGAAACGCTCTACATGCATCCGCAGGATGCGGCCGCGCGCGGGCTGGTGGAGGGCGACGAGATAGAGGTGAGCAACGCACGCGGCGTGATGCTGGCGGGCGTGCGGATCACCGATGGCGTGACGCAGGGCGTGGTGATTATCGCCACCGGCGCCTGGTTTGATCCCGGCTTTGGCAAGGCGTGGCAGCCGCACGATCGCGCGGGTAACCCCAACGTGCTGACGCTCGACATCGGCACCTCGTCGCTGACGCAGGGGCCAAACGCCATGAGCTGCCTGGTGGAAATCAAAAAACATCAGGATTGCACAATAGCGTAAGGATCTCATGGCTGGTTACATTTTGCCGGTAACTGTTGCGTTTGAGAGATGGCAGCCGATCGATCCCTCTTGCTACATTCAGGGTCCCAGAGGTATTGATGGGTGAACATCAATAGATTTTCTTGATTACACCAACCTGCGCAGATGCGCAGGTTTTTTTTTGCCAGAAATCGGCTGCCGATAACGAACTGATACACAGTTTTCCTGTTATACGGCCAGCGCTTTCTTTATAACTGCTGGCACCAGCCCCTTTCTCTTTATTTTGCGCAGCGGAATGCCATGCCCCGGATTAAAAAACTACTGGGAAAAGACCAGATAAAAGCGCCGTTTAACCCTTTTCGTTTCCGACTGATCTGCCTGGGTGTCACGACCTGTCTGGTGGTGCTGCTGGCGCGCGTCGCGGACCTGCAGTTCCTGAATCAGCCGATGCTGGAGCACGAAGCGGATCAGCGATCGCTGCGTACCGTGACGCTGCCGACCAGTCGCGGCACGCTGCTGGATCGTAACGGTGAAGCGCTGGCGCTCAGCGTCCCGTCGCGCGACGTGATTGCCGATCCGCAGCGCGTGCTGGAGAGCAACCCCGATTTTACCAGTGCCAAATGGGCCTATCTGGCGGCGGCGCTCAACACCCGTCCCGAAGAGCTGGCGGCGCAGATCACCGCCAACCCGAAACGTCGCTTCCTCTATCTGGGGCGTAAAGTCGAGCTGGGCATCGCCAAAGATATTAAAGAGCTGAAGCTGAAAGGCATCAGCGAAGTCTATGACGACAGCCGTTTCTACCCGATGAGCGAGGCCTCTGCGCCGCTGATCGGCATCGTCGGGGCGGATAACGTCGGCCTGAACGGACTGGAAAAGGGCTTTGATAAAGTATTGCAGGGCGAGCCGGGCAAAGAGGTCTATCGGCAGGATGCCGCGGGCAATATCATCGCGATGATCAACTATCAGCCGCCGACCCAGCCGCCGACGGTACAGCTCAGCATCGACAAATATGACCAGTACACGCTCTACAGCAAACTGCGCGACGGCGTACTGATCAACAAGGCGGACTCGGGTGCGGCCGTGCTGGTGAAAATCGACACCGGCGAGATTCTGGCGATGGCCTCCTATCCGTCGTTCAACCCCAACAACTATGAAGGGGCAACGCCCGCGCAGATGCGTAACTCTGCCATCAATGACAGCTACGAACCGGGATCGACCGTCAAACCGTTAGTGGTGATGGAAGCGCTGGAGCGCCACCTGGTGCGCCCGGATTCGGTGATCGACACCACGCCTTACAGCGTTAACGGCCACCTGATCCGCGACGTCGGCCACTGGCCGCGCCTGACCATGACCGGCATTCTGCAAAAATCGAGCGACATTGGCGTGTCACACCTCGCACTGGCGATGCCCGCCGAAGCGCTGGTCAACACCTATCATGCGTTCGGCCTTGGCAAACCGACCGGCTTAGGGCTGACCGGCGAAAGCGTCGGCTACTTTCCGTTGCACCGCACCCGCTGGGCAGATATCGAGCGGGCCACCTTCTCCTTTGGCTATGGCCTGCGTGTGACGCCGTTGCAGATTGCCCGCGAATACGCCACGCTCGGCTCCTATGGCATTTACCGTCCGCTGTCGATCACCCGCGTTACGCCACCGGTCATGGGACGCCAGGTCGCCAACCCGGAAACGGTGAAAGAGGTGGTGCACATGCTGGAGAGTGACGTCCTGCCGGGCGGAACCGGGCTGAAAGCTGCGGTGCCGGGCTACCGTCTGGCAACCAAAACCGGTC